>JAODXP020007486.1:0-74422 GCA_027497455.2 Sardinella longiceps | reverse complement strand
TAGAATTTGTGTTTCATGAATACAACAAATTTGACAAATCAGTCCCATAATGTACAGTAAGTTACCTTGGCTAAATGAGAAATTATTTTATTTTGGGAAGGCTCCGCGGGCCGGATTGAATAGATCAACGGGCCACATGTGGCCCCCGGGCCTTAGTTTGCCCAGGTATGGTCTAGACCCTTTAACTTAATCGCATAACTTGTTAAATACCATATACTAGAGAAGTCTTCTCTTATTTCTTGAATTTCCTGCTGAATGATTAAAGTACTAACTTCATAGTCTGTCTCTCTGCCTTGCCTATAGTGCTGTATAGCAAACACTTTCATATTGTTTCACTTTGTGCAAAAGGGTCTGGGATCCCTCAATTGCCACGTTTCCTTCCTTGTTGGAACACAAGAGTAGCAGCAGCAGCTGATAATGTAATAATGGTCAATGGTGTAATAACTGTCAATAGTAATAATAATAACAAGAGTAATCATTTTGTCTGTTCTTTATAATAAAGTTATTAATGTAATACAGTTCCCAAACTAATACTGTAACCAATAGTAACTTTAATGTTATAAGTTATTAGCCTGACAAGCCATATTATAGCATTAAAAAGCATACTCTGGCAACAAATGACAGACCAAACTAAATCCTGGGCGATACCAGCGGTTATTTCACAAACTGCCTCTGTACACAATATTATAGTGCAACGACCAATCAGAAGAATGAACATGATGAACACCAATTCAAAAGACTGCTGTTCTTGGCTAAGCCTGTCTTATTGTAGGCTATTAAGTTATTATTTTAATGGACTGCATCCATTAATTGCCTGGACAAATAAAAAATAAAATAAAAAATATAATAAGTGTAAACTGTCACATACCTTTAGCATCTGGTGCTAATGTCTCTTTTTAACATTGCAGCTATCTCCCCTTCCATTGAGGTACAAATAGACTGACACCAAACATAATTTCACTGTATTTCTATTACCCGTAACTATGTGAAAAATAAACATCCTTGAATCCTTGAACCCTAGTTGCTTAAATCCATGGCATACACACAAACACACACTACTTTTGGTCTTTCTTTATCACTCATTTGACTATATGAGTTGGTCTATTTATTTTGAATGCACAGCACAACTGACAATAATATACTGTAAGTAAAGTTTTTGCATTTTCTTATATAATGCTCATAAAAATGTACTGTCCCACATTAAGGTATTGTATGACCTTATTGGCAAATTCTGACATAATTGTTTTTTTTTTATTACATCAGTATTAAATCATACTGTATGTGTATTCATTTTCAAAATGAATAAATGATTTTTAAAATCATAACTCGTGCTGGCAAAATTAACTGATTAACTCAAGTGATTCATAAAAAAAATGAAATGAAATAATAACTCAGATTTAAAAAAAAAAAAAAAACTCAGATGAATCATGATGGATATGGTTCCATTTCATGGCATTTATTATGTTGAATTTCAGATAGGAAATGGCTCAGCTGTCAAGTCAAACTATACAAAGATTTTGGCCTTGCTCCTGAATGTCCAACAACAGCAGTGGGGGTAGGGAATTGTGTGAATTGCAGCATTTCAGAAGAACAAAGCCAGCTATTTAGCAGGGTCTCTCCAGCGCCAAATAAGGATCCAATATCCCTAGCATCCAAATTCTTACTGGAGGCAATGAGTTTTGATTAAAAGTGATTAATCATGATTAATCATTGCAACATTTTATGATTAATCAGCGTAATTTTTTTAATCGTTTGACAGCACTAATTCATAACATGCCACTGAGATATCTGCCTTTAAAGATCTGGAACCCTTTCATAACCTTTGTACAGAACTGCAACTTAAGCCATGTCAGTTATCTATTCTATCATGATGATATGATTATACATCTCACCACTCCTTCCTGGTACTAACCTCTTCTTCCTCCACCATGTCCTTTCTGTCTGACCTGAATGACACACACACACCCATGCAATCATGTCTACAGTAACACACAGTTACTCCCATGTACTCATACTGTATAGCCACACACACTCATGCACACACACACACACACACACACACACACACACACACACAGACACACACAGTCGCACGCTCAAGATTCAAGATGCACACATACAGAGAAAGTGTTTTACTTACTGTGTAAATTTGCTGGAATAACAGAAACAACATGAAAGCAGTTTGAGGGCTGCCTCGACTCATGGGTTTATAGCCTATTAGGGCTGTTATTAGAATCATCAAATGCATGATATAAATTTAACTTAGGCACTGTGGACTATAGCCTAATTAGTCCATCCAGGGATCATGCCTCCATTGTAGAAAAGTGGTGTTGGATGGTCAGATTAAGCAAACTTTTATGTAGTCTGTTTTATTCCAGCATACGTATACAGTAAGCACTCTATAATTTATCACTAATTTTTGTTGCACCATTTTTACCTACTCCTTCTTACCCAGTAATTTATAGACGGTAACCCAATTTCAAGTGTAAGCACAAAGTCATTCCTGTCTTATCTCACTGTCATTGTGAATAGTATGGTTTTGTCATATTTACTCTATGTCCCGCATATCTGTTCTTGTTTCCCTGTCATATCACCTCTTCTGTCTGTCTGTGTGAATCTATGCATGTTTGAGTGTCTGTCTCTCTGAATGTTTCTACACAATGTACATTTTGGTCCATTTCCACAGTAATATGGTGGCTTCAATTTTAAATTTGCAGAGAATATATGCTTGAGTGGAAGCCCATTGACAGAGAGCTTATCCTTTGATGACACAATAAACTGAGGTCTTGACCCACCGTGGTCACAAAAACTTCATCCATGTCTGTGCTTAGACCTCTGCCTGGTGGCCACATTACAGTTGCAGTCAAAAGTTAGTATAGGCCTACATCAGGGGGGAAATAACAGATTACGGTAACATTTACGTATTAAAAACAGATGCCAGTTTGTAGTCTGTGTGTGTGTGAGAGAGAGAGAGAGAGAGAGTAAGCTCAAGTAAACATGAAATTATGCTTACCCTGTCTTTCTATTTGAAGAAAAAAATTATGGCCTGACAGTAAGTCACAGTGCACCTTCGACGCCTTCTCTTTTTGTGTCATCTGATCAGCACTGTAAAACTTTACAGCTAGAAAACAAAAAAATAGTGCCCTTGTAATTTACTCTTTAATACTATGTGTCTATGTATTTGTAAAATGCAAACACCAGGTTTGCTGTTTAACAGCAAAAAGGATTTTCCAATTGTACTGTGGATATGAGGAGATACTGCTTGATTGTGTAAATATATAATTTTTTCAGACATTTTTGTATTAAACATATTCAAGTGGCCTGTTGGTACCACTCAAGGGCAGTAAGTCTCATTGTGTTTTTTACCAAGGCATCCCATCCTAGAATCAGAAGTATTGCATTCAAGGTAGCTTTTTGTGTTTTAATATGCCCACTTTATGTCCATTGTAACCTTGCAGTCAGATTAGCTACCACCGACTTGGGCAAAGTAACCGGTCTCTTATCATTCACAATGATAGCAAGCGACAGGTCGCCAGCTAGGCAGGCCCAAAACAGAAGTGAAATATATGTTGAGCGATACTACTCGGCGACAGCCAATGCGAGTGGAGCCATGCGTGAAGACTCTGGAACAGAACCTTTTCAAACAACAAAAAGGGGGAGCTAACAAAACTATGTCTGGTTTTGCATTGAACTAAAAACTTTGGGATCTATGACTGTATTTTGTAAAACGAGACGAGAAATGTTACATGTTTATTATTACATATTGATTGTGTACCCAGATCTACCTAAGTCGGCAACATACTACGAATCAGCACTGTTTACACCTCTTCATTTAAAAAAAATGAACTAATAGATATCTCCACAAAATATATTTTCTAGAATCCACATCCTGTAGATGTTAACATACACTGAGTCAAGGTCCACCTTATTTTACATCAATGCATTGTCCTAGGATTGCTTTGAAATGCATTGGCATTGATTTTTAGTCTATTTAGTTTATTGTCCATGCTAACATTCATTTTAGTCTATTGTCCATGCTAACATTCAATTTCATTATTTAGCATAGCCAGACAACATAGCCAGAAAAACAAAAGTCTATTTGGTTGGTAGAGGTGCACTGCCTTAGCCCATGGCCTAAAATATATGCAAATTTCAGTGAGTAATTGCTCATCTACATGACATACAAAGTATTTGTGAAAACTTGCAAAACAAAAAAAATCTATTGTCTAATGTAAATAATCAGCTGGGAAAGTTTTGATGAGTAATACATTTGTTACAATTCTTCACCTAATATATCCCTCATAGCTTTATGCATATAATGAGAGTGATAACACACACAAAGCTACCACCAATGCAATCACTTATTTTCAAACTCCTATACCCTTCTAAAAATCACTATGTGCCTTATTGCCCTCACATGGTACTGACCATCACTCTGGCTCGAGGATTATTACTCTAATCTAGGTCAAACTATATGCCATAAAAATTATGACCTACATGGCACATGGGGCAGTTTTATTTGCTATGAACCTTAGATATTTTGATGAACCATAAGTGTTCATCATTGAAAAGTTTCTTGCAAAAGGATCGTAGCAATGGGATTGCAAACATCAGGTCTGTTCTTTGTCATCCTCTTGTCTTCTGCATTTGGAATACAGCTGGAAGGAAATGGGTACAAAGATGTCATCATTGCCATCAATCCATCTGTTCCAGAAGAACCAATGCTCATTCAAAGGATTAAGGTAATTATGATTACTGCATGTTTTTTCATGGAATGTATGTAGGCCTACATGTATACATTTGGGCCCGGTTCCCCAATAACTCTCACTCTTAGGTCACTAAGAAGACTTGAAAAGATATACTTTTCTGAATGTGTTCCCTGACTATCTCTTAGAGTCTTCTTTACTACGTTGTCCTTAGCTATCACTTAAGGTGCCAAATCCATGTGTCTGACATTGATTGTTGTCATTTGCGCTTCTTTAGAGCATGCGTGAAAATGTATTTTTGGGGATTAAACTGCAGGTATTAATAAGATATATGCAATTAAAAATATAATTAATGTTTCAATATGAGGTGTGTATGTGGCATGTTTGGATTTTAGAAGGGTTGAAAAGTAAAGCAACTTAATGAATTTAGGCAATTTTCAATTTATGCAAATTAAAACACAAAATGCAAGGAAACCAATTTAGATGTTCCTTGGCAGTAAGTGTGCGAGTGTTGAAATCAATACAACACTTTTTAAAAGCTGTAAAGCTTAAGCCAAAAACTGTGATAAGGGAAAGGTTAGGAATGGTCCAGACCACCCTTACCAACGTCTGACTTACAGAAGATACACTTAGTGAATGAACATTTTGGGAATCACATCTTAACTGTAAGAGGGAGGTTAAGGAATAGGTTAGGAACTACTTAGCGTAAGAGCATAAGAATGTTTTGGGAACTGGGCCCTGATTAGTTTATTCCTGATCATCATTCTGTGATCTCTGTTTCCCTGAAATGTTAACACTCCTTGGAAAAATTAAGGTGATGGCTGCTTTACTGTGTTAACAATAACCTGTAAATAATATTACATAAACATATTATGTTATGAGACAAATGTGATCATTGAATAACCTACCAATGATATAACCAATGAGATAACTGCCCTCTTCTTTTACTATTTTAGGACATGTTGGAAAATGCATCATCCTATTTATACAATGCTACTGAAAACAGGTTTTATTTGAAGGAGGTGACTATATTGGTTCCCCCAAACTGGAATGGCAGTTATAAAAAGGCTGAAACTCAGAGGTATGACAAGGTATGGAAGAAAACATCTTCAAGGACTCAAACAAGTATTTTGCTTAACTGTTAAAAAGTATGGCAAACATTGACACCATGTCAGCATTACTATTTTAAAAGTTTTTTTTTTTCTTTTTTTTTTTTTTTTAATGATCCAGGCCAATGTCATAATTGATGAGCCAAACGAGGCATATGGAGATGAGCCCTACACTCTCCAGTATGGGCAGTGTGGAGAGGAGGGCCAGTACATCCATCTCACTCCCAACTTCCTGCTAGATGACAAACACATTGACACCTATGGGGAAAGAGGTGAGCTAATTTGTGACTTGTGACTTATAATTTGTGTTGTGAAAGGCTAAAATATGTAGCCTGGCAAGCCATCCTATATCATTGAAATGTATAGTCTGGCATTGATATATAGACTGAACTCAATCGAGGGCGGAACAAGGCTAGCCTGATTGCCATCGACTTTCAAAGCTCTATGAGACTTTGGTCTGACCAAGAGCTCGTATAACAAAGTTTCTCAAAGCGCATGGTTGACCCGCCTCCCTGAAATGCCTCGGTTTGCTACTGGTCGATGTTAGAAAATGCTGTGCCGAAGCAAAACCAATCACACCACTCTTTCCTCTGAAGTATGTGACGCAAAGGGAATTGCTTGAACAGGACTGAGAGCCGTTGGAGCTGCTCAAAGTTGATTGGTTCTCGACCAAGAGGGGGCAGTTCCCCCGTTTAGGAGAATTCAGAAGTCCTGCCCGATCAGCAGCTGGCCAGACCAGCGACAGCAATGCCGAAGGTGTTACGTCACTTGGAGGGCGTGCCAGGCTAGAACAAGAACACGATCTGGAATTAATATTGTGTCTCTGACCACATTGCCTTGGCAGAGGTCTGCGCTCTCTGGGTGCTTTTCCAGTTACACTATTTATTTTACACTTACTGTAAACGGGCAAATATGACATACCTCTGTTCTTGATTGTGTTAACCTACAGGTAGAGTTTTTGTGCATGAATGGGCTCATCTGCGATGGGGTGTGTATGATGAGTACAGTGATGAACAACCATTCTACAGGACTGCAGATGGAACAGTTGAGGCAACAAGGTAATGGATATTTTCAAATCTGTATCATTTCTGTTTCACTATCACAGTCATCCTGACAGCTGATTTCCAATACCATTCCGAGTTATTCCTATGGATGCATACTTTCAACTGTATATACAGTATACTGTATCACATGAGCTAGCTACCTAGCGACAAAAAAAAAAAAAAAAAAAAAAAACATAGCTGACAGGGAAGAAACAAGTGTTCTGGTACTTGAGTCCTTTATTAGCTTTCTGTCTCGTCTCATACCTCAGGGCAGCTTCTGATATACAGTAGCTGAAGTGTGCAGATGATTATTAACTGAGATGATAAAATCATTATAAAAATAATTTTTATGGTCTTATTCTTCACTAAAAATAAAAAACAAATTTTACAGTTTTGAACTCCGGTGTGCATATTACTTTGTTTTTTACAGTGATACTTTCTTTTGATATTGCACCCAACGTAATCTGGATGCGCGTAAGGACTAAAGAAATTTACTAGACTTATTCTTCTCTCAGTCTCAACTTCTGACAGTCTCGATTACATTTGATACTCAATGGTCTTGGTCTCGACCCTTCAAAGACTCAGTCTTGACTCAGACTCAACCAACAGAAGCAAGTATCTGTTTTAGGTCCTACACTATTAGCTCAATTTTGACTTTTGATTTCATTCTCTCTAGGTGTAGCACAAACATTACTGGTAGATTTCTGACACCTGAAAATGTGGACTGTGTCCCAACGACTGGGCTACCAAACCCTAACTGCTCATTTATAGTAGATGCATCCCCAGCTGCAAAGGAGTCCATAATGGCTTATCAAGCTTTAGATGTTGTAAGTCAAGAACATTCAACTTATCTATCGCCTTGTGTTCTCCATTGGACCATTGGAGTCTCAAAGTAGCTCCAAACTTCATTGGGAGACTATTGTGAGTCATGACATTTAAACAAGGCATTCAGTGCACTGGTAGTTTATTTAGATGTCTAAACGAACGGTGAGTAGGTTATGTGCAAATGGACATCTATATGTCCATCTACAAAAACTACTAACTTGCACTTTCAAAGTTCTCAATGCCTCGTTTTAAATGTCAGGACTCCCTCTATACTTTTGCCTTGCAACTGGGAGAGGAATAATGGCCTTCAAGATGTCTAGGAATAGGGAAATAATGGACTTGGTGCGTTTTGCGTCTTACTTTGCTTCCACCTTGTCCATTATTTCCCTATATTGGTGGGCGTTATCCCTAACATTATGTTAGTAGTTCTAAGTTGTTACCATGATGGAAGTTATTACCAAGCTGTAATGTAAAGTTTTACCAAAGTTTCTTTCCTGCTTCAGGTGACGTCGTTTTGTTCCAGTGACACTCATAATGCTGAGGCCCCAAACAGACAGAATCAGATGTGTGACAACAAATCAGTTATGGAAGTGATCCTCAACAAATCTGCAGATGCTGGAGTTAAACCCTCTGGCCCCTTAGGAAACATTACCGTCAGTGTTGTACAGAGAAAGACAAGGGTTGTGTGTCTCTGCTTAGATGTATCATGGACCATGGGGGTAAGATTTCAAGACACATCTGTCATAGTCAAGACGTCAAGATTGCCATCCCAGTTTTATTGTATTTTCACTTTGTCTTTCAAATTTAGTTGATGGATTTAAGTGTCAACTGCCATAATAATGACATAAAAATAAGGTTAAATTAGTATATTTCCTTCACAAAAAGAAAGAAAAAAAGAAAAAAAGTAACACTTTTATTTAACAAATGCCTCTATTATATTGTAAGATATGTGTTAAGCAACATTAATCATTTGTTAGACATGTAATAATAGCTAACATGTTGTTACCGAAAAAAAAATATGAAAAAGAAAAAAAAATATATGAATTCATTTTCTTGTGTTTCAGAATGCAGGTGATGGTAAAAGAATAATGCGCTTGCAACAAGCCGCAACGTTGTTTCTTCGAGAGATCATTGAAGATACAGCTTATGTGGGTATAGTGCAGTTTAGTACTGACGCTTCTGTGACAAAAGATTTGACTGAAATTACAGGCACCCAATCCAGAGAGAATCTGGTCAAAGCACTCCCAAAAGATACAGGTGGATACACATATGTATGCAAGGGATTATTGAAATCATTGGAGGTAAAAAATAAAATAAAGTTGAAAAAAAGTTTTGTTAATTGAATTTGGCAGTATTATCCATCTTAATTCATTTTTGCTCCAATCACTTCCTTCCACTTGTTTTGCAGGTACTAAAGCGAAATGATCAGCAACGACATGGAGACGAGATTATCATTCTCACCGATGGTGAAGCATCTGAAGATATACAGAGAGAATGCATGAAAAAGGTTACCAGCAGTGGCATGACTGTGCACAATATTGCTTTGGGTCCAAACGCAGACAAGACATTGCATGATATTGCAAAAGAAACAGGTATGGTGACTTGTATGTATGGTGACTTTCTTCTCAAATAATATGATTGCCCCCCCCCCACACACACACACACAAATGCATGAACGAAGTTCCGAATGCATGAACGAAGTTATCAGCAGTGGCATGACTGTGCACAATATTGCTTTGGGTCCAAATATCCATATATTATTGCAGAAGATTATATTTGAATATATTGCAATGTCATTTAAAAAACATAATAAGCTCATGGGAGAAGGAAAACACAACACTATACAATGCCTTCTACACACTTCACTACTTACTTTCATGACATGCGTCCATACATTTCACAGTACTTAGTTTGCATGGCATGACAAAGTCTGCATGCAGTTGATATTTTGACATCAATGATTTTCTTCTCTTTTTTTGCAAAGGGGGGATTTCCTTTTATGTGGCAGATAATGTGGACTCCAATGAGTTAGTAGATGCCTTTGCCTCCCTTACAACTTCTGATGGAAATTTTACACATCAGGCTATCCAGGTGAGGAATTTCCCTTTTCCAGCCATGCACAAACAGGAAACTATATCTTATGCTGTTGTCTGAGGTAGTTCTCATGGCAACTATGTGTCACTTTTATGGTTCAAATTATTATATATATTTTTTTTGATCAAGGGTTAATGAGACATTTTTAAAGCAGTTTTTACTGTATGTTCTACACCCCCCCCCCCTCTCCATCCTGCTCCCTGCTCTGTGTGCATGGCAGGGAATCAGGAAAAGCTCCATGATGAAGGCCCTGCTGTAGCCATTAGTTTGGCATATTCGGCAGCAAGCTAACTGAAGGCCCAGTTTTTTTTTAGTTTTTTTATTTTGTCATACAATTTCTTTGCACCTGCCTTGCATTACATAGATCCTGACATCACTGACAGAGCGTATGAGTATAGCAGCCTCAACTAACATTTATATAATTCTATACAGCTTGAGAGCTCTGGGGCTAGAACCACTGATTGGTTTAAAGGAAATTTTTCTGTGGACGAGACTGTTGGAAATGACACTGTTATAACCATTGTCTATGAAGCAAACCCTCCAAAAATATTCATCATGAGTCCAAATGGGAGCACTTTTGATGAGTCACACTTTGACCATCAACAAGCAATAAGGACCTCATCATTGAAAATCCAAGGAACTGCAATGGTATGCTTTTAGCAGATATACTTTGACAAGCTGTTGGCAGGGGCGCTGCTAGAAATTTTGGGCCCTATGACAAATAATAATTTTGGGCCCCTCATATATTGATTTTAATACTAACATTTTCTTAGTATTAAGAAAATAATACTACGCCCCCTAGCGGCGCCCCTGGCTGTTGGCTACATTACACACTTGCAATGAAAAAGTTATTCAACTGCATCTGGGCAAACAGGAAATTAATTTGACAATTTAATTGAGAAAATGTAGAAAATGATGGTGTGCTACTAGCTGTTTGTCTACTCCAGGGGCGCCGCTGGGGGGCGGGGGGGTTAGGATGATTCTAAGGGCCCAGCACAGACAGCGGACCCCAGAAAACGTTTTAATATTAAAATCAATATTTGAGGGGCCCAAAACAAAATTTTGGTCATAGGGCCCAAAATTTCTAGCAGCGCCCCTGGTCTACTCTTTTGCATTACCAGTATTTGTTTAGTGGACTTGTGTCTCAATTGACTAAATATATGCGTGGCATTATACTGCTTCATATGAACAGCTGTCAGTCACAATGTCTCTTCAGAATTGCCTTCATTTTCCACAGGTTGGAGACTGGCAGTACAGCCTACTTAATACGGGTAGCACTGAGCAGGCAATGGCAATCACAGTAACTACCCGTGCTGTCAGTGCTGATGTACCCCCCATCACAGTGAAAGCCCACATGAGTCAGAAGTCTTCTGATGGGAGCAAAGCCATGGTGGTCTATGCTATTGTCTCTCAGAAAGGACTGCCTGTTATACTGGCAAATGTTACCGCCTTTCTTGAGCCTGACAAAGGGACTGGGGAGAAGGTACAGTTGAAGGACAATGGAACAGGTAATGATTAAAAAAGCAGAGGTGGTGTAAAGTATGGCTTAAGAAAGTAAAAGTCTACTACATGTACTTGTTCCAACAATTAACTGTTTAATTCTACTGAGGCTTTTTGTTTTCCTTATGACTAGAAAAGGGAAGAATGCACCCATAAACACATATGACATGCCTATCATGACCATAATAACTTGAAATGTTAACAAAACAATCAATACAAATAATTATTTTGTATTTGAAAATAACATGTATGAATCAACTTCTCATTAGGTGCTGATGCCATTAGACATGACGGTGTTTATTCAGGCTATTTCTTTAAAATGACATCTGGAAGATACAGCCTGAAAGTAAAGGTACGGAATCGCCCCGATGTCAAAACGATGCTGTCTACAAGCAGACACAATGGAGCTCTTTACATCCCTGGATATGTGGTCAATGGTAAAGCACACAAAACAACACACTTTATTTGACAAGTGAGTACATAGCACATTCATAGCAGCTATCATAACTTCATGAACCATTATGACCTTCATAAGACATGACACATTCATACACCCTTCATAAATGTAGGAGACAGAATGGCAATATCCAAAATAAAAGTCCAGTGGTCTCAAAACAGCATAGGGAGGCGAAGTTCTGAATAGGAATACCTGTATAAATATTATTTTCTGGTCCCTTTTGACATGAACCATATATCGCTCATATTTTGCTCAAGTTTAAAAATTATTTTATGTTGAGAAAGAACTATTATCTAACATACTTTTAGATGTTTATAGGATATAGGTTTAGTGTGAGCACTAAACCCTTGTCTGGGTTGGTAAACATTGCCATTGATGATAAGGTTAGCTACTATGCAAGCTAGCGGTTTCAGCTTTCTAACTTCTAGGTCACTTAACAACAGCTTGCGGAAGGATACACCTTACCGGATGTATTTTATCCTTTCATAACAATGAGTAGTCCAAAGTTGCTACGGGACCTTTTTCTTATTTGCTTGTGAACGGTAGTAGCTTTATCTTCAGTGATATCATGCGTCTGACATGCTCACAACAATAGCAACAACTTCATTTGCACGAAAAGTGATGTTCAACATTCAAACAGCATTATGTGTAATTGAAGGTTTATATTGACTTGGACCAGAAAATAACTTTTATTTAAAGAGATTTGTCTCTGAATATGGCTACAGGTTCCTGTCAACCGGAACTGGAAATACTTAACTTCACCTTCCTATTGCTAATTTGGCATGTTTCTCTCTTGAATATGTCACATCTAAATATTACTATATAAGTTGTGAAGAATTCATAACCCTACATGAGTTTAACAATGAAAGGTAAACTATTACCCTAGAGCTGATCAGTATTTGTGGACCCTAATTGATTTGATTTGACATTCAGGTAAAAAATTGTGCATGCCCAGTCCAACAATCTCATAGCAGCATGTTCTAGGTGTAAACCTTACCTGACCCTTGACCACACTCAGTAGGGAATGTCCAGCGATTCATCCGTTATGTAGTTTGCTTCTAAGCATTAAACTCAGATGTGATTATGAATACTTCACAACCTGTATAGTGATATTTGAAGTAGCATGATGAGTAGATATAAGATACTCATCAAATATTCAGATACGACATGATCAGACAACAGATTTCAAATGAAAATGACAATGCTGTTTTGAGACCATTGGACTTTTATTTTGTTTTTGCCATTCTGTCTTTCACTTTCATAAAGTGTTAGGTAAGAATAGTCATGTCTTGTGATAAACAGAATCTATGAATTTATGACAGCAGCTGTGAATGTGTCATGTACTCACCCTCAAGTAGTTCACACTCACTAGCTGGGTGTCCATACTGCTGACATACAGGAGGCCTGTAGCCTAAAAAATCTGAATAGGCTAATCCCCCAAATCAAATGAACACTATATGACTTATATTGTGATATTGTGTATATGTATATAGTGATATCAGAATGCAAGGTCAGTAGGACAAGATTCACATAATCGGCTACTGTAGAGATACAATGAGATAGAACAATGGGGAATAAACATTGCATCAACTTTATTCATGTTATACTATCGCATTATGATGTGACGTTATGGACGTGACGCCTGGAAAAACCTTCCAAAACGATACAAAACAATTGTGAATGGTGGATTTTAACCTGTAACGATAGAAATAGTAATATAACAATAAAAAATAACTGATTGCATTGCAGCTTTGTGTGTGTTATCACCCACTTATGCCCATTATAAGCCCCTCCATAGACTTACATTATGGCTAAATAGGGTAAAAATTTTAACAAATGGATATCCTTTCGAAACTTGCTCAGATGACTATTTACATTGAGACAATACTTTTTTGTGTTGCAAGTTTTCTGAAAGAATTTGTTTGTCCATGTAGATGAGACTTAAGGTTTTAAGGTGAGGTTTACTTTTTTGTGGAATTGCCCATATACTGTATATAATAATATACTAACTTCCCTCTTGTAAGCCAATTATGTTACGCAATAGAGTATTGTCTGCATAGTTCACATGTTCCCAATCCCTAGGTATCAAAATGATCAAAATTTGTATAACAAGCTGAAAAGCAAGTGAATTCCTGTATCACATTACAGGCCAAGTGCAGATGAACCCCCCAAAGCCGCCTGTCAATCATCAGCCTGTAGAAGTAGGGAGTTTCAGCAGGACAGCCACAGGAGAGAGTTTTGTGGTGGATTTACCCCCAGGATATACTCCAGCATTTCCTCCCTGTAAGATCACAGACCTGAAGGCCTCACTAGAGGGAGACAACGTCACTCTCACCTGGACTGCACCTGGAGAGACCTATGACCAGGGAACAGGTGATTTTTCTTTCCTAAAATCAGTAGTATTCCTTTCCAATAGGCTATGCGATTTTAGAACCAAACAACTCACTGCCATATTACTGAGGTCAGTCCTAATTTTATATATTATTAAATAATATAGTATAATAATATACTGTTCTTTAAAGGTTATCAGAATTAACAAAGGCTTGGACAAAACCTACTCATTTTACTTGATATTAATTCTGATCATACATCTCATTCAGCCTCACGGTACCACATCCACTGGAGTGAAGACTTGGGGTCTCTGAGAGGGGACTTTGACCAGGCTCATGTTGTCAACACAACAGCGCTGTCACCACAAGAGGCCGGCTTTACTGAGGAATACTCATTCCTGTCGTCCAATTTCAATATTACCAACGGCACTCAGGTTTTCTTTGCCATTACAGCAGAAAATGCTAAGGCATTGCGATCAGACATGTCAAATGTTGTCCAGGTGGTAAAATATGAATCTCCAGTGCCAGAACCCAAGAGCACTAATGTAGTAGCGATAGCAGTGAGTGCTACAGTGGCTGGAATTGTTGCACTAATGGCAGTAGTTGCATGTGTGTATTAAGTAGATTGCTGCCACAAAGTTATGAATAGCACAGTAGCTGTCATTGTGGAAATAATTGCAGCAATTTCATTCATAATTCCAAAACTGATACTTGCGGTCTTTGATTGTGATTGCTTGCATCCTATTCAATGCTATTGTAAAATACACAATTTACCATGGCTCTGATTGCATTTTGTTCTGAATTGCTTCGCCGATAGAACGATAGAGGCATTTGTGCGTTACCTGAGAACCATTCAGCAAGAGGAAATGAAATGTTTTGGTAGAGGAGTTCTTATCTGGAAATGATGCACTGCATCTCTCATTTCTCCTGTGTCCTCCTTCAATGAAACCATGCCAGATTTGTGTGGTAAACAGTTTTAGAGACGCAATAAACCACTCAGAGATAATGCTGGTTTTCAGCACAATCCCAAGACTGTCATGGTTTATTGCTTACATAACAGATGAAATACAAGGAGCTCATAATCAAAAACACATTGTAATTTTTTATTTTTATTTTCTTTTTAAGATTTTAAGAATTTAGTTCAAATGTTTCTGTAATAATCTGCCATTAAAATATGATTTTGAATGTACAGCAACTGAGGTGTTTTAATAGGCTATACAGCAGTAACCTCGAGTGTAACAATCTGTCCTGCTCCGCTTTGTTTGCTCTTATTCTTTCTTTCTATCGTTCTGTAGGGTTCTTGTGTTAGCCTACTTGCGTGCGTGCCAAGTAGGCTACTGGCGGGTCAGTTCTAATAGAAATTAGATATTATTTGAGGGGCCAGATAAAATTTAAACGCGGGTCGGATCTGGCCCCCGGGCTTTGAGTTTGACATGTGTGCTCTAGACGCACTCTAGCGGTAGCAAATTGAATTGGCTCAGCGTGTCCGTCTATTGACGAGCCATAGCTCAGACTTCGATTGCGTTTGACCTGTTTCTGAGCTGTTTACGCTCTATGTTGTATTCAGATATTGTGGTGTTTAGCTAATCACAACGTTATATCTGGACAGGGAGTTATTGGGCTGGCTTAGGGTTGTTTGAATCGCTCGTTAGTTGCTAGTCGCGCTGATTAGTTTTAGTTGTTTTACAAGGAAGTCTATCACTCATCTCCAGACTATACATTCATGTTATTACAGTCTGGCGTATCAGGCTAAACATCTCCTGCAAGTAATAATTTTTCAATATCTGAGAGATCACAGACCCTTGTATGAGGAGAGGCATAGACCTAGAAGCTGGTTATGACCATGCTACATACCAAAACTAAAATATTCTTCACCCAAAATCAACCACTCCTCACAGCCTCTCGCACCTACGTACCTAGAACAAACACAAGAGATTATTAGCATCATAGTTGCTCTCACAGGTTCAATGAGATGTGTGCTACACTAGCACATGCTCATCCAATTAGCATGACATTTTAATGGTTAAAAAAATTGAGTTATGATACTTATCTTATCTCTTGAACAACAACAGAGAGCAACAACAACACAGAGACATGGTGAACTTTAAACAGTTCCCCTTTCTATCCAAATAGACCTGAAACACCTGTGGAATGCAGTAAAGATTGCATAGATAATAGCAACTGCTCCATAAAACAGAGTGACCCCATTTACCAGTGTTTACTGGTAAAACATTAATTGCAGACATAATGTCACAGCCATTGGTTAAAAACATCAGGGCTTGATGTCAGATCACCTTTCCTAATACACTATAGACTTAGCAGACACTTTTATCCAAAATGGAAACTCAAACCCACAATTTCCAGGCTACTAGTTAGCTAGCCAGGTTCTTTAAAATGGCCATTATGGGTTGTGTTGTGAAATGGATGAAAGTTGTTACTGTCTGCATTATCATAAATTTACTTCAAACCTTGTGACTGTTCCAAAATCAGGGCCTGAACAATATTTCTGATCAAAATCCTGTCCTCATATAAAAAAAAGTATGTTTGACAGCCTCGATTTGAGAAGCCATGTTGAGCATTGATGTCCAGTAACCTATTCATAGCCAGCCAAAACTTTGTAATATGGAAGACAAACATAGTTGTTATTATTATCCATTAAAAGTGTATATCCTATGGCATGCACTGTGATTTTCTATTACCATATAACACAAGCAAAAACTGTCATTTTTTTTAAACCTCTTTGGTAACTTCCATAATATTTACAGTATTCTGTGCATATCAACAAACTTTAAATTACCATTTTGGTAACACTTTACGGTAAGGGTACATGAATTATCATGAATTCATGCATGAAATCATTCATGATTAATTCATGATTCATGCATTACTTCATATCTGAATGTCTAATGAGTCATCAGGAATGAACATGAATTCATTGTTTGTCATTAATGACCTCCTGCTGAAATAGCACATGATCTTAAGCATTAATTACTCTGGGTACATCATCATGAGTCATGATTAATTAACATGATCATGATGAACTCATCATGTTTGTGCCCCCTCAACTAAAGTATTGGCAGGGTTCAACATTTGCAAATTGTACAATTGGATGGTCCTATCAATGGTAAAGAAATGGCTCTTCCAATTTATTTCTTTATTCTTGCTAACACAGGTGCACTCTTTCGAACATCAGAATAAGGGTGGCAAACATGTCATCAACGAAGCATTATTTTTTAAGGCGTTCATCATATTCGTGGCCCCTCAGATGAAGTGATGAACGTGACATGAATTACAGGTTAGTTGCTCATGCGTTCATCATGTTTGTGCCCTCTAAACTAAACATGGGTGACGTATGGAATAAATTAGTTGACATGGTATGGAATAAATAAAAATCAATGCAATGTCTGGGAAATTCTTGGAAAGTCTACATGATGAACTCATGAGGAACTAGGCTAAATAAGTATCCACTTTTATTATATCCAAAGCTTTTGAACAAAAACATCATGATCATGCATAATTAATCATGACTCATGATGAGGTACCCAGAGTAATTAATGCTTAAGATCATATGCTATTTCAGCAGGAGGTCACAAACAATGACTTCATGCTAATTCCTGATGAATCATTAGATATTCAGACATGAAGTAATGCATAAATCATGAATGAAATCATGCATGAATTCATGATAATTCCTCTACCCTTACCGTAAAGTGTTACCACAAGTAATTTTCAAGGGACTAAATTGCTATGTGGGGTAACAAGAAAAGTTAGGGTTAGGATTTTACAGCACATGAAAAGTTCCAGTAACGGGTTGTTAAGAGGGAACTTATTGTAAGTGCGCGTGTCTCTGTGTGTGTGTGTGTTTTCCCCTCAGCCTTGTTTTCAGTTAGCCTGACACGCCAGCCTATAACATGAATGTGTAGTCTAGAGACGAGTGTTAGACCCTGTGTGTTAGACCTAAAACTAATCAGCGTGACTATTAACAAGCGATTCAAACAACCCTAAGCCCGCCCAATAGCTCCCTGTCCAGATATAACGTTGTGATTAGCTAAACACCACGATGTCTGAATACAACCAACAGCGTAAACAGCTCAGAAACAGCTCAGATGCAAACAAGGTCTGAGCTATGGCTCGTCACTAGACGGACACGCTGAGCAAATTCAATTTGCTACCGCTAGATTGCGTCTAGAGTTCTAGGATAGTTTCCAGTGGGTGACCACTGGAGAGTAAGAAAAGTGCCGGATGTGTGTCAATGTGTCTGTCCAACTTGTAGTGGTCGCTATGGGCAGAATTTTCCCAGGTACTTAAAGTGTAGCTCCGGAGTAATTTTAGGCATAGCCCTGTTGCACAAGCCTTCTAAAAGGACTAGATAGTGCATGAAATTAAAGAATTTGGAACAGCGTAGACCGAACGTGAACGCAATGGCGAGCAAGCACTTTACATCGAGTCACTGGTACCTCAGATCTTACTTTACTTTCAGTTTCGAATAATCTAAGTTTCCATTGATTCAGTGTAAAGCGCTTGTTCGCTTCTGCATTCATGTTCGGTCTATGTTGTTCCAAATTCATTTGCTCCACTCGCTAACTAGTGCATTTAGCTGACTCGTTCAACAGGGCTATGCTCAAAAGAGACTTTTACCTCTGCTCAGGGCTAGCCTGACATAGCCCGACCATAATACTGCTGTTTATCCGTATTCATGGTCTAGAGGTTCTTTAATCTGACACGATTATACTGCGGGGGGGGAGGGCATTCACTTCTGGTTTGAAACGATTGGACAGCTCGTCTAATCAGCTTCGCTTATTGGCCAGTAGACTCTCTACCGATGTAAACACGCCCCAGAGGACCGTGCCTAGACAATGATACGTATGAACATTCGTATTATGGGCGGGCTATGTCAGGCTAGCTCAGGGCTGGACTGAGACAAAAAAATGTCACGGCCAGTTTTGGTCATGGGGGCCAACCATAATTTTATTCAATTATAACTTTATGGCAAGCTAAAATAACATTGTTTGTTAGACACATTGCGTGAACATGAGAAATTAAGTTGGACTAGCCCAATATGCTTCAAGAAAATTATGACAGCCCCATCCCAAAACCGTCAGCTCACCGTGCATTGCCCTGTAATCCCTATGACCTGTCCATGCCTGTCTCTGCTCCTGTTACTCTTTTATGTTCTGCTTTCACCTCATCAGTCACACACCTGTTGCTGCCATTCAACCAGTCCACTCAATCATCTAGTCATTCGGAACCGATTACCTAGTTGACCCATATCACAATAAAAGAACTGGCAAATGGTGAAATGGAACAGACAATAAGGACGATAGGCACAAAAGCAGAAAAGATGCTTCTAGGGTGTCCCTGTGGTTGTAAGGAAATATTAGTGAAGGTCCTAAAGATACATTAGGGAAAGAAAGGGTGTTCAGAGGAGGGCAAAAGGGAAACTAATTAAGAAGTCAATCAAATAAGTCGAATGTCAGTGACCAGTGTCTCACCAAAGTTTGCAGGATATTCTTCTTGAAGTAGGTGAATCAACCACAGCAAGTTGGAGTGAGATTTCTTTTCCCCAGTGGGGCGGTGGGGGGCCTGGTGGTAGATGTATATGTGGTGTGATATGTATATGTGACAAGGCACAGTATCAAGCCCATCCAAAACAGATGAAATTCAGTCATGATATTGAATACTGAAAGAGAGAGTGGAATGAGTTGGAAACAAGTCTCTGAGTGTCCTCAGCATGAACAGCCATAGATACAGATGGCAGGTCTGACCACACCCACAAATATAGCTTCGCCTTGGAAATAGTGAAAAATAATCCACATGGGGGAAATAACAGGCTCACAGTGGGGAAGTCAATGAGATGCTAAGCTAGAAGTTACACTGAGTGAGCACCATCTACGACTACAAGGACCTTGACACATTTTTGAGGGCAATGCCTTAAGGTAGTAATGATGTTCATATGGTCCAGTGTGATTTCTGAACTTGATACTAATCCAAACGCAATACTGAGGATAATCTAGTTGATGCTTGTTAGCTTCATTAGCTTGCTAACTAGCCAACTTCATTCATCAACACAGTAAATATAGCTAACTTTAGCTTGCTAAACTGAGCTAATCAGATTAGTGATTGAAAGTTGCTTCACTATGACAAGAGCAGAGTCAGAGTAGAGCAGAGTGTTACTAGCGAATCATGGAAAAATGTATTGCAGTCTAAACCCACGCAGGCAAACAGGTTGTAATTAGACAAAACATCTAATATGGACTTTGTTAAATTTTGCTAAGCGATATTAAGCAACTTTCTCTACTTCGTCCATTCACCACAATGTTAATTTGGCCTCTGTTTTCCCCCACACTGAACCCAGCCTCGCATTTTGGGGGTGTTAACCGTATTTGCAGTCTGTATCTATAGTTCCGCCTTTTGAGTCAGTGTGTTGAGAGGAAAGACAACTGTCATTCCCTTTGCCCAAGCGCTTAAATCTCGACCTACATTATTGGGTTGTTTTCGGAGCTCTTCTACATGGTGTAGGTTTACTTTCCATTGCCTGTGGTGAATTCCCCTCACCACATTGCTCTGCAATGTTTCAGGTTGATGGGAAGTTCATGATACAATGCTTGTTTGATAGCAGACGCAATAAATATTCATGCAGACACAGCCAGACCTATTTTCTTATCTATTACTCTCTTACATCTAGGTCAAATGGCATCATAAAAAAATATGGGCCTATACCACCATTTTATTTTATCACTCCATGATAAATAAATGTTCTTCATTTAGCCATTCCTTGCAGACGAGTTACAGCCATGGGTCCGCAAGCATCAGGATTAATCTTCCTCATCTTCTTGTCTTGTACACTTGGTATACAGCTTGTAGAAAAAGGATATACTGGTGTTCTCATTGCCATCAACCCAGCAGTCAAAGAAGAATCAGTTGGTCCATCATTCAATCAAAAGATTGAGGTGATGGTTACTATTACAATATGCTTATAATACCTTTTTTCATGTAATGAAATTAATTTAATGTAAATAAGGTTGAACATAAGAGTCATTATTTTTGCTGTCTCACACTTTACCCTTTCAGGATATGTTAAAAGATGCATCAGAATACCTATACAATTCGGTTGGGAAAAGATGTTTTTTAAAGGAAGTTACTGTACTGATTCCTTCAGACTGGACAAGAAAGAGTTATTATCAGAATGCCAGGACTGAACGGTATGATAAGGTATGAAGGCAAGGAATTTAATATTCAAACAATACATACTTTCATCCATTAATATACCTTTCATTTCATTGTAAAGTAATGATTGGACAACATGGCTTTTTTTTTAGGCCAATGTCATCATTGATGAGCCAAACGACTTCTATGGAGATGAGCCCTACACTCTCCAGTATGGGCAGTGTGGAGAGCAGGGCCAGTACATACATCTCACTCCCAACTTCATGCTAGACGATAACCTTATCAGGGTCTATGGGGATAGAGGTATTTCGCACATAGCAGCACAGACCTTTTGATTGGTGTGTTGATTGGGGGAAATGTCAAGTAATGTAAAAGTTATATTTTCTCAGAGTTGTTTTTCATGGTTCTAAATTTACAGGTAGAGTTTTTGTGCATGAATGGGCTCATCTGCGATGGGGTGTGTATGATGAGTACAGTGATGAACAGCCATTCTACCTGTCTTCAGATGGTACAGTTGAGGCAACAAGGTAGGGATTTTTATATCTTTTTCATCAGTCACTAAATTATTTTGTCAAATGAGGTATTTGTGTGAGATGGATCTAGGGTGAATAGACCTTGAGGACAGTTGTACAGCTGTGGCAGAAAAAAATAACGAAGGAGCCCCTTGGCAGAATAGACAGGCCTAGTTCCTTGGTCCAGGTTCCTTCTAAAGGTTGTTTTTCTTCGTCATTAAATTGAATAATTGAAAGAATTTCAAAAATGTTTTGGTGTTTTCTTGATCCCATACAATAATTTCAATTACAGAACTAGATCTTATATTCTGCATTTGTGTCATGGATTTGTTTGCCTCAGTCTCAGTTGTTAATTATGTACAGACCCGCACACGTTGGTGGCCAATATCCATGACATCGTTATTTAAATCCGAGAGACAGCCTCTCTCTAATGTGTTTCTTGTATCATATAGCCTACACATAAAGTGTTGACAGTTTGTAATTGGCATAATCTGTTGGGTTTTTTTATTGACTCTGTCCCCCATGTTTTTAAATTGCAATCCCCAATTGGAACCATTACCAGTAACTTCACCTAAAGAAATAGATAAGATAAGGGAACCAAGACCTGACTCCAGAGGTTAACCATTTTTTTTAGGTCATAACTGTCTATTCTAAAAAAATTATACAGAATATTTACTGCAAGTTTCAAGTGCTATAGCATATCTGTGATGTTTTGCCATGTGGTTACATATCATGTCATGTCCTTTCAGGTGTAGCAAAGAAATTTATGGTATGCAGTGCCCATCTCGCGATCACTGTGGCAACTGTAGCCAAGACCCAATAACTGGATTGCCCACCAGTGGCTGCATGTTCCTACCAAATACATCCTCAACCGCAAAAGAGTCAATAATGGCATTTCCAAGTGTACCAAGCGTAAGTTAATGGGAAAATAATAAAAGTTTTAAAAGCCTACATATTTCCTAGACTTACCTGTAATTTCACAAAAAAAAAAAAAGATTCATGCATTACTTCATCTCTGAATATTTAATGATACCTCAGGAATTAGCATGAATCAGTTGTTCGTCATTAATGACCTGCTGAAATAGCACATGATCTTAAGCGTTAATTACTCTGGTTTCATCATCATGAGTCATGATTAATTACGCATGATCATGATGTTTTTGTTCAAAAGCATTGGATATAATAAAAGTGTATACTTATTTAGCCTAGTTACTCATGAGTTCATCATGTAGACTTTCCAAGAATTTCCCAGACATTGCATTGATTTTTATCTATTCCATACCATGTCAACTAAATATTACCTTTTTAATCATGTCAACACTTTAGTTTAGAGGGCACATGGTGAACTCATGAGCAACTAACATGTAATTCATGTCACTTTCATCACTTCATCTGAGGGGTCACAAATATGATGAATGCCTTACAAAATAATGCCTAGTTGATTACATGTATGCTGCCCCTTATTCTGATGTTCAAAAGAGTGCACCCGTGTAACTGTCTGTTAGCAAGAATAAAAAATAAATGGAAAGAACAATTTTTTTTTACAATTATATTATATTGCTATATTGGTCAGTGTCAGACAGGGCTGAAGTGCCTTGCAAGTTTCTTGCTCACATCAGTCTCCAGTGCTGAGAAAGTGTTATCACTAAGATCCAGGGGCACTATTCACAGATGATCTTATAGCTAAAAGTAGCTCATGAAAGGTGAATCACAAAACTCACAATGGGTGTCTCAGTCATGACTCAAAACTGTTTAGATTGCCAGTCCAATTATAATTTTTTACATCCAGATTGTATCTAACTAATTTCAGGTGGTTGGTTTGAACATAATATGGAAGCTCGGTTCACAGTTGGTGTTTTACTTTACAAGTTTATGATGCATATAAATTTCAAAAAATCTTGTCATGGTTTAGGTGATGCAATTTTGTTCCACGGAGACTCATAATGCTGAAGCCCCAAACCGACAGAATCTGATGTGTGGTAACAGAGCAGTTATGGATGTCATCCTCAACAGCTCTGTGGATGCTACATCTCTTGACAATGAAATTCCACCTAACCAACCGCTGACCGTTTGGTTTGTACAAAGAAAGATTCGGGTTGTGTGCCTTACCTTGGATGTGTCAGGGAGCATGGGGGTAAGACAGTATTTAATCGAGTGTGAATTCTGATGAATGACAATAATGATAACATACAACAGTGGTATTTAATGACATAATAACAAACATATATGCAAATTATGGTAAATAAGTGTAAGCTATGACAGCTAACTCCATTTTGCTGAGATATCAATGGCACAAATCAATGCATTCATGTTTTGCCCAGGATGTCAGACCATTAAAGGAAGGACATTTCTTTTTTTTCTTTTTTTTTAATTGAGAACAGTGTTATTACGTTTTGACAAAGCTAGAAATTATCAAAGAAATGTATCATCACATGTATTATCACAAATTCATGATCAACATATAATGGGTTTCCTGTATGAGTTAAATGGAAATACAACCAAATACAAACAACCATTACTGCGTTGAAATCCTAACTGTAATGCAAAGAAAAGGTGTAGACCCAGGTGCAAACAAAGGTTATTTTACTGATGACAAAAACATGTAGTCTACAGGGTTTACATACATGCTCAATCCAAAACACAAATGCAAAAGGTCAGGACAAGACTCAGACATGGTGGGGTGGTGGAGACAAACAGTCTCAGAATGCTCTGTTAGAAATCGTCTGATCCTAAGCATAAACTAATGTACTGTATTACATTCTTATTTTTATTTCATCATCATTTCAGGCAGAAGATAGACTAGTACGTTTACGGCAAGCTGCATCCCTGTTTCTTCGGGAGATTATTGAGGACAACGCCTATGTGGCTATTGTGCAGTTTCATAGTTCTGCCACAACTTTGAAAAGCTTAACAAAGATCAGTAACCATACCAGAGAAGAGCTTGTCAGTGCTCTCCCAACTACAGCAGCTGGAGGGACCATGATATGCCATGGAATCACAAGAACATTGCAGGTATAAGCAGATAAATCTTGGTAACACTTTCCATGAACCTAGTTTTCATAGTATTAGATACATTCATAAAGGGTTATAATGCATTCATAAAGTTTTATAACTAATGTCATTAGTGTTCTTAATGGTTCATACATTCTCTTAAAAGGATCCCCGGCTAGTTGGACATGTTAGCGTTATAAGACTAGCATTGGCGTCAACTTTAATTGACGTTATTCAAAAACATTAAAAATACGACGGTTTTAAAGAAAATGTTTATTAGAAGCTGAAATTCATTTCACTTGTAAAGTTCCATTGCTGTCACGCCTCAATGACTTATGGGTAAAACGTGACGACAAATGGTTGCACTGCTTTCGGTCAAGCTGGAGCTACACATGGACAACGTAAATATTGATCCTCTATCGTATCCTCACCTCTCCGATCATCTTCCAACACGGTATACTGTCTTCCGCGTTGTTCCCTTAATTCATGGTGGCGTGGGTTTAAACGGCAAACTTAACAGAAGATGTATTTTACTTTGCAATAACGTCCTAAACTGGTCCTGTAAAGCCATAGAATTTTGCTGGATAACCATTTGATGTCACGATTTACCCATAAGTCATTGAGGCGTAACCGTAATAGAACTTTACCAAAGAAATGATTGTCAGGTTCTAATAAACATTTTCTTTAAAACCGTCGTATTTTTAATGTTTTGGGGTAACGTAAATTAAAATTGACGTTGTTACTAATCTTATAACGTTAACATGCCAAACTAGCCGGGGATCCTTTTAAGGCATTATAGTGTTACCTTAAAGCTCTGTCATTACAAAGCTTCAATTAGTTAATTGCCCTTTTGTAATTCCTCATGCCAAATAATGAAGAGTTACAACTCAATGCATGGTTTAAGCAAGGTGAGATGAACACATAATTACTCATGACAATCAAGCCTAATAAGGAAAATAATGCCTTATGAGTCATGAGAATGTATGTAATGAGAATCCCATTAGTTATAAAGTGTTTAGTTATAAAATGAATAACCCTTTGTGAATGCGTTGAGGTAGCCGTGGCCTACTGGTTATGGTTCGATTCACAACCAGTGGACACGATGATCAAGACAACTGACATGCATTGTGCAAGGAACAACCATAGCACTCCTTTGCTTTTTTCCAGGTACTTAAACAAGATGATCAGAGTGCACATGGAGAGGAGATTGTTCTTCTCACTGATGGTGAAACATCAGACTTTGGTTGTTTGAACGATGTATACAAAAGTAATGTGACTGTGCACACTATTGCTCTGGGCCCACGTGCAGACAAAAGATTAGAGGATATGGCAAATAAAACAGGTAGGTGATATCAAGTGAATTACCAGAGACTCAAAGATCATCAGAACAATAGGCAGTTGTTTAACAACATCTTCAAGGATTTTAAGTCATGTCATCAACTATTCAAATAGGGTAATATGGGCTAGAAAAGAATTAGTTCTGAAGTCTAAAATACATAGACCAAGCTTTTTTTCAGCAATTATGTTTGGTCAGTATATTTGATCATTGAAAGTGTGCATCAGAAATGAACTGTGGTCTGGCAAAGCAAGCATTGCCTGGAATTCCGGGCAGGATTAATTTAAATGTCTATCAAACCGTATTAAACTTCTATCAATGTTGTGGGACAGAGCTGGACAGAGTCATCATCGCTAAGCTTTAGCCTGCTCGCTTCTCATTAGGTCCTGATTTTTCAGGGCTTGAGAGTTGAGGAAATTGCCTCCGTGGCCATACTGACTTGATCATTAAATTTAATGCAGCGGCAGGAAGTATGGGCGGACCCAGGCTAGAACCATGTTGTTTACTCAGTGCTGTCAGTAGGAAGAACACAGTGAAAAAGCCTGTTAGGGAACACAATAAGTACTGGGTAAGAAGTATGTGAATAGCGTAACAAAATTGAACTTGATGTGTAACATTTCCCTAAATTAGGTGAGGTAGTTGTAGTATTTAGACAAGGTGGGGTTGAATGCAACTTCATTTTACTGCCAACACATTCACTGTTACTGTGTAGTTACAGGTAGTTACAAGGAATTTAAATATCCACACTGTACTAGTTTTTTAATGAACTGAAAAGGCATGGTTGAATGTGTGGCTTTATTTTACAGCCAGCACAGCCAGTTTTAGGGTGTATTTACAAGTAAAAAAGTAAATTGTCTAGCCATTTGTAGCCATACACAATACAGTTCTGTGTTGTAATGTGTCCAATGATGTTACATAACTTTTGGGGTGATATTTGGAGCATGTTTAAGTGCAGTAAACACAGTTTTGAAAATCTGCCCCATTGGGTTAACCGTCAGGGCTTATTCTCTGTTCAAGGAAACCTATACGGTCGGACAAAAATATCTTGCATCTTCAGTATTGGCTAATCTCAAGTAGCTTGAGCAATAGAGCTGAAATTTGACTGGACACTGAAGCTCTTTGTGTTGTCGCGGGCAGCTGGCGTGTGTTTTTTCTTTTTGTTCCTAGCCTGGCGAATGCCAAACTAAAATCACAAGTGATATTTAGTCTGGGGACCTACCTATTGCATTTCTCGTAGCGGAAGCATCGTTTACAATTGTCCATAGCCGTTTATTGGGCGCTACGAATGTCTATCATAGCATCTGTACATACCTCCGAGCCAATACCAGAGCCACCACGTGACGTAAAATGCAATCGAGGGCCGTACAAATCCCTTTTTGTTCTGCGATTGGATACCGAAAGCAGGCGAGAAAAACGGCCATGGTCACCATGCTGCTCTGCAAAGTGATATGAAATAAGCGTGCAAAGGAGCATGGGAATTCCCAGGCTATTTTGTTCCAGTGAATTAAAAGCAATTTGACTTGACACCTCCTACTCCATCTTTGCAGTAGATATACTGGGAAGGTCGCTACTTCAAACATTTTTTGGGGGAAGCCAATAGAGGTCTGGAGCTTACAGGGAACAGATACATTATTCCCAGCAACATTTCTACCTGTTGAGTGCATTTCTGGGAGATGTGTCGCTAAATATAGCCTACTTAGACCCATTGATTTGAAGCTGTAATTGCAGTTATACTAGGGCCTACTTGAAGAATTGTTGTCAATTGTCTGTCTTTTTTTAAATTTAATGGGTACAATTGTGGCAACACTATTGAAAATTATGTCTGTGGCGATGGAAAGCTTGTTAAAAAAAAGGCTGTTACTTAAAGCATTTGTATGAGATTCCAAAGGAGTGCCAGCAGCATGGCCTTTCACAATGGCAGAGATTTTCGTTAGAATGACGTTAGGCTCCAAATCTCTATTAGGCCTACGCAATGCAGCGAAAGCTCCATTTTCCGTTCACTTTCACTTTTCCAGGTGATGATCTTGAATGTGTAGACTATAATGGGCCCAGTTCCCCAAAACATTCGTATCGCTAAGTAGTTCTTAACCTATTGCTAAAGCATCTTTAAACCTGATTAATAGCGATTTAGGCTACCACATAATTTTATGACATTAAAGGAAAGCACCGAAGTGAATTCAAGCATAGCCCTGTTGAAAGAGCTTGCTAAATGCGCTAGTTAGCGAGTGAGTATACTCACAGCGTAAGTTTGCTGGAATAACACAGCTTTATTTCACATCCCGTGAAGTAAAATAGGTGTGCTTTTTGGTCTCACAGCCAGTGGAAGGGGAGGGGGAATTGACCTCTCCCTTGCTACAGCGGGGAGCTGTAGGCCTAGCGCAACTGATAAGTTGGTGAAGTCTAAACCAGGCCAGTAATTCCTTCGAAATAAGCACTTCGTTCATAATATTGTGAATCCAAGCCTACAATATTACAATATTTTTTTTTTCTGGGTTGTGGGAAATCTTTGCTTGCCTACGTTTCAAAGCAACAGCATCAAATGGTAATGCAAAAGTAGAGTGTAACAAGCGCATAGACCTAATTAATGCATGCATGATGTCCTCTACCTCCAAACCCAAAGCCAAACAAACTCTCCTATGCTAATGTGAGAAAAGAGTATCTCCGTTTTTCCTAGACACGTTCTTGCCATATGACAGATAAAAAATAAAAATTGGTACCCCCCCTCAAGTAACGCAGTGCCTGCCCCCCAGTTTGCGCCTGGCACCTGGTCTGCTGAAAAGTAAGGAATAAGCACCGTGGAATTACCTAAATACTCCAAAACTACTTGTAACTATACTCTAATATTGGATGTGCGGGCTGTTAAAATAAAGTGAATCCAACTTGATCCAACCCTGGCTTTCCTATATGCTTCTGCATCCAGGCTACCCCACACCTATTTTGTAATTATGGCAATATTACACATTAAAGGGGAAATCCGGTCAAATTTCAACAAGAGCTCTATTGCTCAAACTACTTGAGATTAGCCAATACTGAAAACGCCAGACATTTTGGTCTTACGATATAGGTTTCCTTGAACAGAGAATAAGCCCTGACAGTTAACCCAATGGGGCAAGTTCAAAACTGTTTTCAGCATCTGATCATGCACCAAAATTTCATCCCAAAAGATATGTAACATCATCAGACTAAGCCAATTAGTATTGGCCAATTAGTATTTTGCCCGGATTTCCCCTTTGAGTTCTGTTTTGTTAGGCTGTTCTTACTTGTACTACCCAGTACTTCACCGGTTGTAAAATAAAGAGTGGGTTATTCCAGCAAATTTACGCTGTAAGTACTTGGTAATTTGTCCCTTGATACTTTTTTGTTACACCATTAAAAACTAAAGTAAAGAAAAATCTGCACACTCAAGTCCACTTTTTAGTTTACTAAAAAACTTGTTTGCAAAGACTTAACTTTACTTTTTATTGAGTTACTTGTCAATCCTGCACCTAAACAGATGAGCGGTGATTTTTTTTTTTACATTTTTACCCTACTTTAGGTTTACAAAATTTGTAAAGTGGCATTGCTTCCATCCCTTGTTTGCAGCATATTGTTTACCAGGTTGTCCAGCTTGTTGACATTTTTTTAATGATTATTATTTTTTTTTTTTTGCAAAGGGGGGATTACTTTTTATGCTGGAGATAGTTTGGATTCCAATGAATTAGTAGATGCATTTGCCTCTCTTACAACTTCTGACGGAAATTTAACACAACAGGCGATCCAGGTGAGGACTCTCTTGTTTCCAGTTATACACAGAATAAAATGTTCATGTTGTGTGCTGTCATATTGCAAACTTCAGTGTCAACCCTGCAGTTTAAGGCCGCGATCAGAGTAAACGTGCATTTCCGTGTGTAATCCGCAATGTGGTGAATAAAACAAGCTAATTTTTAGGAGCGGATTTTGTTTGCCGTTGCTAAAGTAACCACAAGTTCACTCCACTTATCATGACCCACATTTCGTTAAGCAAACTGAGGAACTAAAGATCATATTGACATATTGTCTTAATGAGGATTATGGAAGTAAATATTTCTTACTAGAATGGTCATAAAAACTTTTATTCGGTAACACTTTACTTGACGGGTGAGTACATAACACATTCATAGCAGCTTTCATAAAATGCTCACAAAGCATTCATAACTGTGTCATAAGACATGACTCCACCTTCATACGCAACCCTTCATAAATGTGAAAGTTAGAATGCCAATAACCTATCAAAATAAAAGTCCAGTGGTCTGCAGCACTGCCATTTATGTTTGTCACCTGATCATGTCACATCTGAATATTTCATGAATATCTTAAGAAGTCTACTTTAAATGTCACTTTACTATACAGGTTGCGAAGTATTCATAATCACTTATCTGAGTTTAACACTGAGAGGTAGGTTTAAAGTACTTTGAGATGACCTTGGAACAGTTGGACATTACCCTTTAGAATGTGGGCAAGGTATTAAAAAATATTATAATTACCCCAAGGTGAGATATTTTATTATGAAACATTTAAATTAGATGCTTGCTCATGATCTGATACTGCATTTGTCCATTACTCTGATTTGACTTGATCAGGTGACAGGTTTAAATCAAGGACTTCACTGCTTCTTTGAGACCATTGGACAGGAGCAAGCATATTTTTTTAATTCATTCATTCATTCATTCATTTATTTTTTAAATCTGTTACCTGAATATGTAATATCAGATATATCAGGGTCCACAAATACTGGTCAGCTCTAGTTTACTTCTCAATGGTAAACTCAGATGAATGATTATGAATACTTCGCAACCTGTATAGTAAAGTGACATTTGAAGTAGACTTCATAAGATATTCATGAAATATTCAGGTGTGACATGATCGGGTGACAAACATAAATGGCAGTGCTGCTTTGAGACCACTGGACTTTTATTTTGATAGGTTATCGACATTCTATCTTCCACATTTATGAAGGGTTGGGTATGAAGGTGGAGTCATGCCTTATGAAACAGTCATGAATACTTTGTGAGCATTTTATGAAAGCTGCTATGAATGTCTTATGTACTCACCCGTCAAGTAAAGTGTTACCTTTTATTCATGTCAAAGCTTTGTAATTTTGTGTTGAGAAGGAAATGAATCCCAGTATGCGAGTGATACACGGACTCTCCACGCAGAGTTGAATTGAAATCCATGATCCACTGACCATGCTTGGTCATGCAGCACTACCAAAAGGCTCAAGGGAGCATGAGTGTGTCCAAAAGCCTAGTACCCGTGCTAGGTAGAGCGCATTTGCCGGACGTTTTGTCAAACTAGGCTGTCCAAAACTCACACGTGCTCCGAAGCACCTGCATTTCGATCGGCGCGATTCGAAGGATACATGTGATGCATGCTTTCCGCTCTACCATATACCACAATCCTTAGCGCAGCCTCGTTCTCGATTTGATCAGAGAAAAAACATGGCGGCAAGTTTCAACTTTACAGAGTGGTTACGAGTTTGTAATATAATAAAATACACAAACAAAGTTCTACTATCAAAAATGTTTATCTTGTTATTTGTGTATTTCACGTGGCTTCATTTAACGATTTCGCTCGCTGTAATACACATTAGTACCATAAGCGCTAACGTTAGCTTGTTAGCTCACACTGTTGGCTTGATGGCTCATACGTCAACACTAATGTACGCTACGGTGCTACCTAGTTTGGCTGTCCAAATGTAAAGATCACTTCCAAATGTAAAGATCACTGCCTTACGAGCACTCTCCCCATACCGTTGCTACGAAGCACGGTGCTACGAAGTAGCCTGGTTCTCACACAGACCCTTCGTGCTTCGTGCATCTTCTTTCAACTTCGTGAGCTCGCACGAGGGTCTGGTAGAGCCTTGTTGAGCCCGAAGTCTCCATTTACTCCATACGCGAGCCCGCCTCTATGCCATAGATCCAATCACAATCGTGGGGCGGGATGTTAACAGGTATGACGTAGCAAGTAGTACGTGACAGGCACATTGAATTTTCCAATCAGGTTCGAGATTTTTTTTTAATACAACCCCCGCCCCGTCACAGCAGAAAACAGCTAGGCAACCGACGAAATTCCAGATGGATGAGAAACATCCATCTGCGTGAGAACCAGGTTAGCTACGAAGCGCCCTGCCTTGACTTTTGGACACACTGTTTATATACCACTTGATTGCTGAAATCACCCAAAAATGATAATGAAAACCTGGTGACAGTGCCGTCTGGCATTGATACCATTGGATGTGATGATTCCGAACGTTTATAGAAAAGTAACGAGTAACGATTCAGCACATGAAAAATGTATTGGAGTAAAAGTATGAAATTCATCAGAAATATGTAGTGAAGTAAAAGTGGAAGTAGGAGAAAAAATAATACTCCAGTAAAGTACAGATACTGCATTTTAGTTCTAGTTCTGCTTTGTAACTATAAATCTCTGGCGCTGTCATAATGTAACAACAGAAAAAATATGCCTTTCACAGGAAAATCCGTGTTTGGTCTGATCGTGGCCTAAGATGTTTTTTTGGTGGTTTAAGTAAAGATACTTTAGAACACTCTAAACAACCGTCTCTGGTTTAAGCATTCTGTCTCTAGGCTAATATTGAGCCCTGAATTTTGAGGCATGGGTACTATTTGAGAGGCCTTTACAAATAGGCTATAGGAGTGAGAATATTCCACAGTGGGACACCAAAACAAATGTATTAAGTAGTTTTTTTCTTGGTGCAGTTAAATTACTTCCAGTGTTGAGTGATTTGTATCTCAAAACCTGTCATTTTCAAGTAGCTTGCTTCCCCAAAACCGATGTCCTTTCATGGAAATATAAACAGGCTGAAAGCCTTGCCTTGCAAACAGTTTATGTATACAGTAAATAGTCTTGTATTATCATGTTAAACAAATTGCAATCCATAGAAATTGCAATCAAAGAAGTAGCCTGACAAGATATAATGGCTGAACGGATTGCACTCTATTCCCTACAGCTTGAAAGCTCAGGGCTGACAACAACAGATTGGTTTAATGGAACATTTTCTGTGGACTGGACTGTTGGAACTGGCACAGTTATAACTATTGTTTATCAAGCTACTCTTCCTAAAATATTCATCAAAAGCCCAAGTGGGGAGAGTTTTGATCAGTCACACTTTAATCCAGATCCCTCCTCAAGAACTTTAAATTTCAGAATACCAGGAACCGCTAAGGTAATGCTTTTGACTGATCTGGTTTGATTGAATATTGATTGATTCAGTCAAATGCACCTTGTAAAATATCATAGATGTCTTTGCAACACACAATAATGAATTTATCAATGGGGAAGAATTCTTTTTAGATAGAAAAAAATAAAACAAGACAGTTGTTCAGTGGAGTGCATTTTCTCCATTATTCCAGATTGGAGAATGGAACTATAGTCTACTTAATACGGGTGGCACTGCACAGGCAATGGCAATCACAGTAACCAGTCGTGCTGCCAGTGCTGATGTGGCCCCCATTACGGTGAAAGCCCACATGAGCCAGAAGTCTTCTGATGGGAGCAAAGCCATGGTGGTCTATGCTGTTGTCTCTCAGAGAGGACTGCCTGTTATACTGGCAGATATTACAGCCACACTTGAGTCTGACAAAGGAATCAGCAGTACACTACAGTTGGAAGATAATGGTGCAGGTAATTGCACAAAATTGAGTAGCCTATCATTAACACTGTTCTAAATTGCTCACAAAGCATTCACATGTGTTTTGTAAGACTTTACTGAGGTTTACACCCAGCCTTTCAGAAATGCTGAAGACAGAATGGTGATAACTATCAAAATAATCTGTTCAAACCAGAGTCAATGGGCAAGTCCAGTGTCAAAGAGACAGAATATTAAAAGAAATGGAAATGTGCCCAAATGTTCTAGGGTCCCATGAAACTAATTACTTGTATGAAGACTTATTTTGACAAGTTATCCCATTCTGTCTTTCACAATAATGAAAGGTTGGGTGTGAATGCTGAGTCATTTCTTATAAAATTGTTATGAATGCTTTGTGAGCAATTTATGACTGCTGTTATGAATGTGTTTTTATGTACGGTAGCTGTCAAGTAAAGCGTTACCATAATGTCTAAACAACATGTGAAATGCTGAGTGAAGTTGGTGCTTATGGAACTTCTTAGAGTGCACATATCTCCTATACCAGGTGCTGATGCCTTCAGACATGATGGTATCTACTCGAAATATTTCATGAAAATGGAGAGTGGAAGGTACAGCCTGAAGGTTAGAGTAAGAAGCAAGGACAAAGCCAGGATCTCTACACACAAACACAGTGGAGCACCTTACATCCCTGGATATGTGGTAGATGGTAAAGTGCAAAAATGGACTATTTAACAATTTCAAAATATATGTTTTAAACAGAAATACTATACAAAGCTAGCCTGGCTTGCGCGACCATGTTCAGAAATGAACTATGGTCTAGCATAGCCCGGGATTTAAACATTTATTAAATGCAATAAAACTTCTATCAATGTTTTGGAGCTGTCATCGTAGCTCACCTCCGTCAGCCTACTCGTTTCTCATTGGTCATGATTTTTCTGGGCTCGAGAGTTGAGGAAATTGCCTTCTTGGCCATACTGACTTGATTGCGAAATTTCATGCAACGACAGGAAGTATGGGCAGGCCCAGGCTAATACAAAGCATTATCCTGAAACAAACATTTACATCTTAAACATTTTCATGTATATTTATTCTCTAGATATAATTCCTATGCTTTATATGGTACTGGGAATCAATTATTGTACTAGGAATGTTTGTAAAGATACACATCCATGACTGATGATATGTAATCTCTCACCAGGCCAAGTGCAGATGAATCCCCCGAAACCTCCTGTCAATCATGAACCGGTAGAAGTTGGGAGTTTCAGCAGGACAGCCACAGGAGAGAGTTTTGTGGTGGAGTTACCTCCAGGATCTACAGGCCCTCCAGCATTTCCTCCCTGTAAGATCACAGACCTGAAGGCCTCACTTGAGGGAGACAACGTCACTCTCACCTGGACTGCTACTGGAGAGAACTACGACGAGGGAACTGGTGAGATACCCTTCCCAAACACAGTAAACTAAGTAACACATGCCGCCCGTTGAGCTATTTATTCTGGCCTGTGGACTGGAGCCTTCCTAAAATAGAATAATTTCTCATTTAGCCAAGGCGACTTAGATTATAGGCTTGAATTATCTAATTTGTTGTATTCATCAAATACAGATTCCTCCCTTTTAACCTTGCATGTTAACATGTCCTCTGAAGAAAGTGGGGCTACTTGTTTGAGACTTGTCAATTTACCGGCATCAACCTGTTGACTTTTAACACCTGGCCTATCAGTCAAAATCTAAAACCCAATGTGGCCCTTCGCCCAAAATAATTGCCCACCCCTGCAGTAAAACATTAATCTTCTCTCCTGTGGATTTGCCAATTTATGGATTATACATTTTCCATGACTTCATTAATTAAAGTTCACTGGATGCAAGTAAAGACGCCCTACTAACATTTTAGAGAGCACTCATTGTAACTAACTATGTTATTTCAACAGCCTCCCGGTACCATATCCACTGGAGTAAAGATTTGGGTTCATTGAGAGACAACTTTGACCAAGCTGATGTTGTCAACACATCAGCGCTGTCACCACAAGAGGCCGGCTTCACTGAGGAATACTCATTCCTCTCAACCAGTTTCAATATTACCAACGGCACACAAGTCTTTTTTGCCATTACAGCAGAAAATAGCAACTCCCAAAATAACAAATCAGAATTATCAAACATTGCCCGTGTGGTGAAATTTGAAGCTCCTCCTGCTCCTTCTCCTCCTCCTCCTACTCCTAAGGTCAACATAAATGTAATAGCAATAGCAGTGAGTGCCACAGTGGCTGTCATTGTCATAATAATCGGAGTAGTTGTTTATATTTAACAACTGCGAAGATGTAAAGAAAAAAAAGAAGTAAATAGTAATTAAGAAAAACATTTGGGTATTTTGGTTGCCTTTTGATCAGAGATGTCAAATATACTCTATGTTGTAAAATATGAACCTCGAGTGCCAAAACCTCCAGTGCCAAGGGCACTAGTAGTGATAGCAGTGAGTGCTCCAGTGACTGTCATGGTTGCCCTAATTGCAGTAGTTCTACATGTATGTATTAGGTAAATTGATAGCAAATTGCTCAAAAAGCAGTAAGTGGTATAGTGTCCGTCATTGTGGTCATAATTGCACTAATTTCATTTGCCAGTTACTCTGGCAAAAATACTAGTAAGACCTAAACAATGAACTCCAAAAATATATACATATATTGTAACCACACAGCAAAAAAAGAAGAAAAATATATGGCATAATTGTATGTGCCAATTTGATCATAATGGCTCATTACAGGCACTGAAGGATAGTCCTATCAATTTGTTTGAAGTAGCTGAAGACGGAGCATGCCAGCAGCAGTGGAGTTGTACATATTGTGTGAACACATGATTAATTTTTTAGATGTTTATGAAAGAATTGTTAAATGTTTTTATTATAATCTAATCTAATCTACCATTAAAATTTTATCATTACTTCCACCAAGGAGGTTATGTTTTCGCCGGTGTGTGTGTGTGTCTGTCTGTCTGTGTACAAGATAACTCAAAAAGTACTGCACGGATTTGGATGACATTTTTGGAACACGTCTGGAAGAACTGATTCGATTTTGGTGGTGATTGGTGATCCAGAACTCCCACTGGAGTGGATTTTGTCAAAAGTGAACATTTCCGCTGTCCCATACTTTGTCTGATTCACACGAAACTTGGTACACATCATCTTTAGACCATGTCCCACAAAACTTATCCGTTGTTTTGTTCGGAAGTCCAAGTGCTCGCCTTCTACGGTCAATGAAATTTGACGGCGAAGTTGCCAAACAGGAAGTGACCTCATATCTCGGCCATGCTTTGACGTATCACATCCAAACTTGGTATATGGAATCTTCACCCGATCCTGACCAGGAAAAAAAGTATGTTACACTCTCTAGCACTCCTAGTGGTCAAACATTATATCTCGGCTATGCTTTGACATAGTGCAACCAAATTTGGTATATGGACTGACAACCCGGTCCTGACTATGTAGAAATTTTCTTTTTTAAACTCTCTAGCACTCCTGGTGGTCAAACATTATTGACGTATCATAACCCAACTTGGTGTAGGACCTTGTCCTGATAACATCTGTTCACTGTGCAAGGTCTAGCACCGCCAGTTGGTGATCACTGGAAATGCATGCATATGCTTGCAATTTATTGAAATGTCAAGAGGGGTTAAGTGGGGGAAGGCCTATATTGACATCCATAGACGTTGTGTGCTGGGGGAATATGGCAATTAAACATGGTTGTATGATGTATTTGCTTCTAATCTCTTGAATAACAATCATGACATTACCAGGTTGGGTTGCAACCATTCAGAATCACAGTAAACCAGGGCTGGACTGGCAATATGGCACACAGGGCAAATGCCCGGTGGGCCGACACACTATTTGGGCCGACGGCCCTGACATTCTCACTATAACTGTAATCATATGCTTGTTTTCTAATGGTCTGACCAGTATAATGGGCTGGTCTTGTTCGAAATGCCAGGGCCGATTTTTCGTCCCAGTCCGTCCCTGCAGTAAACACTGTCACACAGTGAACTTTAACCAGTTGGAGTTCCCCTTCTCTCAATTGACCTACATCATCTGAATCACCCGCATAATATTGTAAATCAGATTGCTTGCATAACTGCAACTGCTCTATAAAACAAAATGTGACATTTATGGACCTTTAGTGTTCACTGGTAGGCCATTCCTTGTAGCTATGATGTCACAAATAAAGTGCAATGTTTGACTAGTAGGTTGTATGTATGTCTTCATGGGTATGACCACAAACATTCAGTATGTACTGTATGTATGTTGACATAAAATGTATAACTCATATGGGTAAGTCTGTAAGAATTGCGTTTCAAAAGAGTACAAATGGATATTAATTTCTTTGGATGACACACAGTGATGGCAGTCATATGTATCACTAGGCAGTGCATGTAGTTATATTTTCACTTGCATATTTCTTCTTGATACCTGCAATTTAACGTCTAAATTCACAGTTAATAAAACAAAGATACTGTATTATCACAGTAAAGTACTTTAGATGACCCCAGACCGGCTGGACATGCACAAAGCATGCCATTTTGTAGTGGAAAAGGGGGGACTCTAAATAAGCCAAATACCCGAGACAGGACTAACTGTCAAAATTTTGCCGTTGATGATTTTATTTCATCCTACACACTCCAGAAAAGAGGCTAAACATGCTAAAAAGTGAATTTCCCCTTTACTAAGTCCCATTCTAACATCTCTACACAGGCTTCCTGTCAAAAGCCAAATTGACTTCAAAATTCTCCTTGTGACCTATAATAAACTTGATGGCCTAGCTCCTACTTATCCCTTATATGCCCTCTGTCTTGTGGAATTCTCTCCCTCTTTACATTTGTGAAGAATGCACTCTGAATACCTTCCTCGTTGGAACGTCCTATAGTTAGGGATGGTGTTTGGCATATCATCACTCCCCATGGGATTTTTTGGGGAAGGGGCAAGGGCCCTATGTTGTTGGCCCTATATAGTCTAGGGGAGGTGGCAAATGACAACTCCTACTGGGATGTTGAGGTACCGTGCAGCATACCTTACTTATGCTGCGATAGGCTGGTGCTGCCACAAACTCCACATTTGCTATCCCGTACAACTCTCTCTCTCTCCTCACTTAGACATGTTTATGACTGGCCCAACTCTTTTGTTTTTTCTGCCCCTACTCTTCAATCATCTCTGCTGAGTGTCAAGTCTCCTGTCTGCTCCTCTACCTCCCTGCCATCAACCCCCATCCGTCCTTTAATGGATGACAACTAACTTCACCGTGAACCCATACCAGGATCAGCCTTCCTCCCTCCAGAGCCCCCATGATGGACCCTCCCTTATTGGCCTCCCTGATGATCTCAACCTAAATGATGAACTACATCTGATGAACTCTATCTAAATATCTAAATTTAACTCTATCTGTTAAATTTATTCATTTTATTTTATGTTGTTATACTTGCAGAGAGGAATAGTCGTCCGCACACTGCTTACTCCCAAAGAGGCTTTATTATTAAATTAAATTAAAAACATGAAGCAACGTTTTGTTTCGATACGACTCCTTGTCCTGCACCTGGCCTCAGCGAGGTGGGATGTGCATACATTTACTTTGTCAAAAATGTTGTTATACTTGCCCAGTGACTACAGGTGCAAATTAGCTATTGCTGCTCTAACCTGGCCCAAGACATTTTCTTGTAACACAAGATTAATGCTATTTTGTGCATTGTCAGTTAAACAGACTTCCATTCCATTCCAATGTCATCACAAATACCATCCAAGCTATGAGTTTATAGACGAAATCTGTTGTCCTTCAATACTTAGCCCTGTTCCTTGAAATGCAGTGTATTAGAAAATCAATAATTAACTTTGATACAACATAGACCAAATAGCAAATTAAAGCTTCAGTTTGCTACAGTATTTGGCCTAGCTCCTAGTTCACCTGTTATCCATCTTTTTTGGTGCTAGGGTTAGATCCATAACAAAGCAATAAATGTTTACAGAATTGCTCCCTTTTTCTTTTATAGGTCAACAACTTTGTTATATTACCTACATTTATAGCCTTATGAAAAAAATGCAGTGCTCTTTGGACAGGATAATATTTTTCTCTGAACCTTGGACATTTTGATGAGTCTTAAATTCTCAACGAAAATGTTTCACGCATATGAGTCGTAGCCATGGGACTGCAAACATCAGGATTGTTCTTTGTCATCTACTTGTCTTGTACTCTAGGAATACAGCTGGAAGGAAATGGATACACAGATGTCCTCATTGCCATCAACCCAGCAGTCAAAGAAGAATCAGTTGGTCCATTGTTCTTTGTAAATCTTGAGGTGATGGCTACAATGTACAAAATACTTTTTTTCTTTCAAGTTTTTTTTTTCCAAATTATGGTCATGGTCATCATTCTATCACTTTGCTTTGCTATTTCAGGATATGGTCAAAGATGCATCATTGTATTTGAGCTCAACTCTCGGGGGCAGGTTTCATTTCAAGAGCGTGACCATATTAGTTCCCTCGAACTGGAATACCACATCCTCTTACAAAAAGGCTACGACACAGACATATGAGAAGGTATGTTGTGAAACGTTAATCTTTTCATGTTCTTTTTGTTTATTTGTTTTTCAAAGGAGAAAGCACAACTTGCTCGGTGAATTGCCCAAAGAAACAAGCCACATACAACCCCCCAAAATTGGAACACTTGGGAAATTGATCGTTAAAACAAAATACTAGGCCTACTATTTTCATGCAAGCCATGTATTTGATAGAGGATACAAATACAGCATATCAACGATGAACATGTACCAGAATTAGCACAAATAAAAAGTGACAGTAGCCTAATAATTAACCCAAGGGTTGGTAGTTTTTAACTCAGCAATGCTATTTCTACCCAATCACTTTGTGGAAAATGTAACCCAGCATGTTGGTATGTAACTAATGCCTTATGTTGGTACAACCAGGGTTGTAATGATGCACCGGTCAGGTTTTTTTTTTTGCACCCGCCCCAACCCAACCCGTTAGGAGATCCGAACTGCCCCGCCTAACCCACGAAAATATGCCGCAATTATAACCCAAATCCGACCCCACCCGAGGAAAAATGAAGTGAGCCTATATTGCCACGGAATCTATGGAAATTTAGAGAACTCGTTTCATACACTATAACACATAGACGACCAGATTTTGCGCTATATTCACAGGAAAGATTGTGATACATTTTAATGAAAGATTAATTAGGCCTATCAAACAACAACATATTTTTAAATGTCGTTCTTTATTGGAAGATTGTGCAAAGTCACATGGAAAACACCGCTCGTGCGCACTGACACAAAGACAGACAAGCACGCTTATGCAGAAACACACTGGTTTTGGAAACATGTAACATCAGAGCTAACAAATGTAACGAACTTAACATCAGAACTCTGAGAGCTCCATCAAATTTGAATGAACTTCTTTCAACCTCTTTTATTGTCATGTCTTTAACTGCATGCTGAGCAGAGCATTAGATGGAACTCCAGCAGCTAAATAAGCCAAGTTTATAACACCAGATAAAGATGTTTCCCTCTGAAATTGAACCCCTTTATTACATTACAAGTGGTACCAATGCAATTTTTTTTTTTTTTTTTTTTTGGCGCTCGCCTGCCCAATAAACAATAAAAAACTTTGGAGTGCCTGTGATGCCCCCCCGAGCTGCTGAACTGAACGCGTGCTGACTTGATGCGCTGGTCGCAGGAATGCATAGCACTGCTCTCGCCAGCATTGCAAGAGGGAAATCGTGACAATGATGGGAAATCGACACCTGTGTAAAAATACATGTTATAATTATAAATAAAACTCACTTTTAGATATAGGATAATAGTGAGTAAAATGTGAGATGGAGATTTTTAATATTTCTGAAAATATTTTATAATGTATGCTTAGTTAATGGCGACTGGAAACTGCACAATGAGTGATCCCTGCATTTGAAATCGGAGTCACGTCAACAGCCTTGTATGTTATATTTGATTTACATTTACAGATTCCACAATGCAAAATGTCATTGATTATTTTATCAAAATCTACTTGATACATATGAAAGTTGGCAAGTGCGTTTTCACATTTTGGCCGGGCCCACCTGCAACCGCAACACTTTTAAAAAGTTATATCCAAATCCACCCGACTCGCGAGTTTATCTGCGGGTCACGGGATGACCCGCGCATCACTACAGGGTTGGGTCAGTCCATAAATGTATATATCACTTGGGTTATTGTTTGGTTGTTTTTAACAACCATTTTTCATTCAGGCCAATGTCATTATTGATGAGCCAAACAAGTTCTATGGAGATGAGCCCTACACTCTCCAGTATGGGCAGTGTGGAGAGGAGGGCCAGTACATACATCTCACTCCCAACTTCTTGCTAAACAATGAGTTTGAGAAGTTCTATGGGAATAGAGGTAAGCTAACTCTTGCAGACTCTTGTAGGCCACTACATAGCCTAATAAAAAAGAGAAAAATAAGGTGCAAATATTTCTTTGCCCCTTCTCCAATATGACCTGTGGTGGAAATTGTCATCAATGTATGTGTATGTGTGTGTGATTAAAAAACTGATCTAACTTCAGACAAGGGATGCATTGGGTCACCATAAAAAGGCTGTCCAATGAAACCACATCACGTAAGCCAAGGGATAACGGCAGACGAGGTGACCATTTTGGTGGAAATAATGGCGGGGTGGAGGCTTACCCTAGGGCTACACTGGATGCGTTAAGTTAAGTCTTAAGTCAAGTTCCATCAAAAATACATTGAAATGAATGGGGAATAGAATTTAGAATGTTGACAGTTATGCCGCATCTGGTGTAGCCACTTCCATTGTTTGTAATGGAAGCTAATTGTTACGGCAGATAAGTCTTGACTTAACGCATCCAGTGTAGCCTCCCTGTTAGAACTCTGTTGCCACCGCTGAGACATTATTTCCATCGAACCAGTCACCTCGAAGGCTCATTATCCCGCTTATCTCCCGTTTGTATTTATCTCCTGTATATTTAAGCAAGTGTTTAAATGGGGTGTCCAAATGCAGGCCCACGTGCCAAGGGGCTGCCATTATAGCAAGTTTGCTATAATTTAATATTTTCACATGCAAATTAGTTTGTGCCAATATTGCAGGAATATTGCAGCATTTTTTTTATTTTTTGTAAGATGCAGCTGAATTAGCCAGGCATGCAGCAAATACTTAGCCTGACATAGCCCGACCATAATACTGCTGTTCATCCGTATTCATGGTCTGGAGGTTCTTTAACCTGACGCGATTATACTGCGGAGGGAGGGCATTCACTCCTGGTTTGAAACGATTGGAAAGCTCGTCTAGTCAGCTTCGCTTATTGGCCGGTAGACTCTCTACCGTTGTAAACACGCCCCAGAGGACCGTTCCCAGACCATGGATACGGATGAACATTTGTATTATGGGCGGGCTATGTCAGGCTAGCAAATACTGTACTTACAGTATGTCCCAATTTTAGACAGGTTTTTATTTACTATCCCCTATTTGACAGTATTATTCTGCGGTTTTCCCTCTGCTTTTATGATGCTAATTTACAGGTAGAGTTTTTGTGCATGAATGGGCTCATCTGAGATGGGGTGTGTATGATGAGTACAGTGATGAACAACCATTCTACTGGTCTTCAGATCGTAAAGTTGAGGCAACAAGGTATCTAATATTTTGATATACATTTCACATGGTATTGTTCAACGAAGGCTCATTACCAAGGTTTATATTTGTTTTCCATGAAGATAATATAAATGCAGGTTATACAATGGAATGTTATACAATGGAAACACTTGAACCCAGTTTTAATAAAGCATTGTAAATATTTTCAAAGGGTTTCATACTGTTTTACGGTTTGCTTCTTTCTTTAGAAATGCACTTTTTAAGTTGGTACATATATTAGATGTTTCACTTTCGGTTCCCACGCAAAAGAAGCACGATTTTACTGTCGACAAACTTGATGTTTCCTTATGCTTTCCACTGGACGGTCCGTGTACTTTTTCGTTCATTCATTATTCTATTTTGGAAGTCGCACGAGAAATGAATAAGGACTCGTTTATGGTATTTTACGCTTGAATATCACATATGAAATGGAACCCAGCGCCATGTTTTGATATCTTTTAGGAACTGAAAATTAAACGCTGAATCCTAGAAAAAATAGAAGAGCAATAAAGAAAAAGGTCCATCTGAATTGCATCTTTGGTTTGTTAAGCACACAGAATTCGGATGACCTGGAAGTAATTCTGGAAGTAGGTGGTTGGGTTTTTATTACATGGTTTATTTGGAGGCAAATACCGACTTTGCAAGCTTTGCTGCAATACTATTCCGGGAACGTTGCTACACTTCAAAAGATGTGGTTGATCTGAGATGAGTGTGCGAATAATATTTTGTGACGCTCACAACCTCGTGAGATATTTGCGTATATCCATAGCGCCACAAGCAAGTGCATGCAAGCGCCACCACAAAATTGAGTAGGGACAGAGGACGGGAGGGGTAGACCAACTATGATTGAGAAAGGATTTTGACAGCTCTGATTATCAGCATCTTCCATCAGCTTCCCAGCTCATATCCAGCCCTTACCTTTACCTGTGTAGTCTACATGGACACATGGCTTCCCAACGATAATGCCCCAAATATATCAAAGTGAAATGTGTATTAAACGTGCGTAAAACAGTGGTATGAAGAGCAAGAGCGCGCGCTTCAGCTCATTACTAAACTTGCCAGCTAAAGAATACACTCTATTATTTTTCTGTTATGTCTCTGGCTCCGGCTACGTCTGGAGCGTCTTTGCGTAGCCTACTGTATGCCTCGTATGGTCGCTATCTAGCTGCAAACTTTTCTTCTGGGTAAACGGAGGGGTCAGTCAAATGAATTTCAATAAATGAATAAACAAATATCACTCATTGAAAAACGATGAAAAATGTTGTAATTTCTAATACTATTATGGTATGAGGCAACACATGCAGAAAACCAAATAGAGCCATTTCTGCGTGTATGGCTTTAAACAAGACAAGAAGTTGCACCATTTTTTCAAGTTCATCTTTCATTCCAAAATAGAACAATGAATGAACGAAAAAGTACACGGACCCTGGACTGGGTTAATTTTATTTTATTTTTTCCCCCATCACATTAGAAGATTTATATTACTAGTCAGGGAGCCAAGGTCAAGCTCAAGAAAATAGGTTGAACCCGACACCGTCTGTTATACTTTTCATTTTTGTTTTTTGGTTACCTTTAACCCCAAGAACAAATAATTGGAGGGTCTGGCTGCTCTGCCGGAAATATCGCGAAAAAAAGTTGTACCCATTTTAGTGTATGCACCCTTCAATATTTAGCAGAAAAATGTGAAAAACTTTTTTTCCCTTAAATCCTCAGTGGCTGTCAAAAAATACATTCAAGATGCACAGAAAGCATGTGCTGACAACATTAATTGAGAAAAAATACATTTATGTATGATTTCCCCTCCATTTAGTTCTAAAAGTAGGCATTTTCTCAATATTTCTTTACTTTACTTCATTGTCAATCAACTATTCCCAACTAACTTCCCAACTAAATATTATATAAAATCCAACCAGAATCAGTGTAAATGGGATGATTACTAGTTGGGCTATCAACTAATTGGCAATCAACAAGCTCAGCAAGCCATGTTTCCACATACTGGAAACTTAACATAGTCATAGAAGATAATGCACACTGGCAAAAGATTAAACTTCGTATATTTCTACAAAACTCACCTAGTATGAATAACAAAAGTTAATAAATTTAGTTTCTAGGTGCCCTGGAAGTTATGCCACTTTGAACATAATGAGGACTTGATTATCAGCACGTCTTCTTTCTTTATTTTTTTTCATTTTTTTTAATTTTTTTTATTATTATTTTATTTGTTGGTTTACAAAATTTAAGTATTCCTAGTCACATTTCCAACATGAAACAGAAAAAAAAACAATATGTAAAGGACTTTTATCAGATGGTGATATGATAATGATTATAGGATTTTATATAAAACTGTATCCTTAATAGGAATATTAGGGGTGCACAATGACTTTTCCTTCAACCAAATGTTGTATAGTAGTCTGTGCTTGTCCTGTTTAGTGGCTGCTCCAAACCGCACTGTGATGAATATGCAGCAGTGTAGATGATGATGAAGATGGCCAATACCTCTTGTGGTGAGCCATATTTCCACAGTTTGTAGGAAGTATTACCTGGGCCTTTTTGAGGATACCGTTGAAGAATTTGGATATCCCATTTTAGATTCTGGGAGATGATGGATCCCTGAAACTTGAGAGTCTATGTAACTATTGGTCAATAGCAAGGAGACGTCTTGTGCCCGCCTGACGTGTCCACGCCCTAGTTTGAGAGCAGAGCTATAGAGTGCTGAGTTCTAGGTTGTTCGAAGGAGTTCTCCTGCCAGTCAGGAAGATGGAGAGCCACTGACAGATGGCAGGAAATGAACTCAGAGACTTTGGTGGTGAGAATTTTAGGTATGATAATCCAAAAAAGGTATGATAGTCCACAAACAGCACTGTAGCACAGGCCCCAGGCTGTTCAAGGTGTTGCAGAATGAAATGCAGCCATGTTCACTGCATCATCCACTTCCACTTCCCTATAGACAGACTGCAGGGGTTCCAACTAATGACGTACAGTATGGTGATGTTTTTGAGATGAGGCAGTACTATTGACTAATTGACATTCAAAGGACTTCACAATGAATGAAGTCAAGGCCACAGGTCCGTAATCATTCAATGACGTGACGGAGGGTTTCTTGGAAACTGGGACGATGAGCTGGTTAGTACTACACCATCCAACAAAGTCTTCCACAAGGCTCTTGTACTCCCTTTCCTGGCCATCTTTGAGACACCCAACAATTGCAGTGTTGTCAGAGAATATCTCATATGGTATGATTCAGAGTTGTACTTGAGGTTTGTGGTGTTCAAAGTTAACAGTGCAGGAGAGAGTGCAGTTCCATGTGGATTCCCTGTGCTGTCAACCATTTTAAATATCCAGTAGGCTATGTCATTTCAGAGTAGCCTAAAATTATATTGAGGCTTTAAGCCTGTTCATTACAAACTAGAATTGAACTCATCACTGATACCATAATTTTGGTTGAATTGTTATAAACTTTTTTATACAGTAACCTCTATGAGTATATAATTTGGTGAAAAGTATGGCATACTGTATGGACTGTTGGGGGAATAGTTAATTGCCAGCAATGAAGTAAATATGAAAATATTTGGAAAAAGTGAGAAGCCATTTTTTGTACAAAACTGATGAGAAATCATATTAAAATTTGTTTTAAGATTTTTCTTTTCAGTTGATGTTGCCAGTACATGTGTTCTGTGCATCTGCAATGTATTTCTGGACAGAGACTGAGGATTAGAAGAGGGAAAAAAATCATTTTTCACATTTTTCTGATGAATAATTTTTCACATTTTTCTGATGAACACTATATACACTAAAATGGGCACAATTTTTTTCGCGATATTTCCGGCAGAGCAGACCCTCCAATTATTGGTTCTTAGGGTCAAAATTAACAGAAAAAACACAAATAAAAAGTATAACAGGCGGTGTCCGGTTCAACCCATTTTTGAGACCTTGGCTCCCTGACTATACGTTATAGGTCTGATGTAGCCGACAGAACGCAGCTGACAGGTGCTGCTCAACGCTGCGCAGAGCTGTCCAAACATATTGTTTTCTATTAATCACCTTAGGCTTAGATAACATTTTTTGCTGAGTTACTTAACCATAATACATACAACTTTATTGGGTGTCACACCATAGTGTCATAGGCTAAATAAATAAAATAAAAAACATATATAAAATATAGGCCTATTTATGGAACATTGATCATGAGCCCGGTAGAGTGAAGGCAAATGTCAGCCCGAGCTCGGCCCAAGTTCGGGTAGGGCTCGGGCAGCGAATCTAAACTCTAGCAGAGGCTCAACAGGAAGTATGGCTTCAGCGAAGGAACCGCGGTCGTTTGAATCGTCTTTGGCTTTAGTTTTGGAGGAATTGGACTTGTCATTTTCTTTGAAAGTGGAACAAGGGGGGCGCCGTGGCTCAGTGGGCTAGAGCGTCAGACCATTACTCTGGGGACCCGGGTTCGAGTCCGACCCGAGGTCATTTCCCGATCCCATCTCTCTCTCCCACTTGTTTCCTGTCCATCTCTATACTGTCCTATCTGATTAAAGGCAAAAAGCCCAATTATATAAAAAAGAAAGTGCACTGAAGTCTTTCGTTCTGAAAAAAGTGTCTTTGCCGTGTTACCGACAGGCTACGGGAAAAGTTTGATATACCAGCTGGCACCACTGGCCAGAACACGAGCCTATTATGTGGAGAGGCCGTTTGAAAGACAACGCAAGTACCTGCCCCTCCATTGAGGCACAGTCTATCAGTAGTCTCCAGACTATACTGATAGACTAATAATAGATAATTCTAAAAGGCATTCATATGGAACAGTGATCAGTTATTAGATTAGTTATATTTGGAACTACTTCCAAAGAAGCCAGTTATCCGAGAATAATGCTCACCTATCAGCCAATCAGAGAAGAGAATCACATTCTGAAGGGAGATAATGCTTTGTAACAGTTCAAGTTTTAAAGGCTTATATGATAACATTATGCGGTAATTCCTTATACTGTAAGTACAGTCATGAGAACATACAAGTAGTCATGAATTCTGACATCAGTAGTTGTAAACCTTTATATAAGCCACTCTGGATATCATCAAAACAAGCATCCTATGTCCTTGTTTCATGCAACAGACAGCAGTTTAGTATAAAGTATTTAAATTTCTAGCTGTACAATTCTAATTGTGTTATTTTATTAACCAATTAATTGGATTCATTCCTTTATCTTTTTCTCTCAGGTGTAGCACTGAAATAACAGGGAATCACTGCAAGAAGGGTGATGATAAATGTACTACAAACGGTTGTGGAGCAAACACCACAACTGGACTGCCCACCAGTGACTGCCTATTTGTAATACATCAGCCCTCATCTGCAAAAGAGTCAATAATGGCTTATCCAAGTTTATTCTCTGTAAGTTGACATCACATAAGCACCAACAATAATCTTGTATTTTTTTTAATCTATGATTAAAGCCACCAAGCCATCATAAATTAGAGTGCAAAAGTAATTTATGGCATACCAGGTTAGTCTGCAAATTTGTAGGCAAAAGGACAAGTTAACACTTAAAGCGTTTTTTTTTTTTGTTTTTTTTTTTACCTTCGCCAAGGAGGTTATGTTTTCGCCAGCATTTGTGTGTCTGCATACAAAATGATTCGTAAAGTTATGCATGGATTTTGAAGAAGATTTCAGACAATGGGCCCTATTTTGACGACGCAAAGTCAACCGTTGTTTGACGGATGGCGCATATGGTTTTGGGGGCGTGTCGACGGCTTTTTGCTATTTTCACAGCGCAGAAAATGAACTTCGCGCCGGCGCAAAGTTCAAAAAGGTTGGACATAGGATGCCTAATTAATCATGGGTGTGTTATGGGTGTAACACAGACATAACCAATGACAGATCAATCTCTCATTGCCTTTAAGAACGAACAGCGCAAAGCGCCTGGTGAATTGCTATCACGCCAGCTGATCTCCTCCTTGTGCATTTGAAGAAATTAAAATATTGAAAAGCGAGCAAGCTCACACGTCGGGTCTAGTCATAGTCAGAGCCGTAATGGGTATGGTAATATTAAATTGATGTCTACAGGCTGCACAAGACACGAAGGAAGCTGATTTAGTCCTGATAGATATCTCGGAATATTCATTCGAAAGCGAAAGTAAACTTGATTCTCCATTTAACGTCTCCCCTTCTTATATCCTCGCGCGTTTTCTGTTGCAGGCTAATAAATTGTGGTTAACCACATCTTCCTGAGCATCATAATGATTTTCCGATTGTAACAATTATTGTTGTGGCCGTCATTGTTATGCTGGAACAAGAACTGCATTACCTATTGCGTTGTGCGTCCATAAAATAGCATTTCAGGAATGCGTGACCGACGAATGACCAAGTTTTTTCCAGTCACTGGCGGATCCCTTTCTGCTTCTGTATAATAGCATCTTTTGCGCTTTGCGCCTAGCCACACCTTCGACACACCTCCGAAGACGCAAAGTCACTTGCTAGTTAGACAACGTGAATTACTTGACAGAAAAACGAACCATGCCTTGCACAAAATAGCAACGACAGCTTGCGCGAGTCGCGAAGGCATGGTGCGCCGTCTGCAAGATAGGGCCCAATGTGTGGAGTGATTAATTTTTGGTGATTAGCGATGCAGAACACTATTGGTGTCTGTGACCACATTGCCTTGGCTTAGGTCTGTGCTCTCTGAATGCTTTTCTGCTAGTTTCTGATTGTTTCTTATGAAATACAATGGTTAAGATTGAAATTCTAAAGAATGCCTCTGGTACGAAAATTTTCAATTCCTATAGCACCTTCCCACCTCCAGAATATCTGTATAGGTGCAGTCGTGCAATCTATCCTAAAACATCCTAAACTTCCTTTGGTAAACTGGATAGGTTTACAAGTGTAACGGATGCCAACTAGCTCGGCTCGCTGGCGGCAGTACGTAATCATCACAACTCAAATCCTTGGGCTAACTGCTGAGTTAGAAGCCTGGGCTTTCGGCTCAGTGGTTAGAGCGCCCAACTCCCATGCCGTGGGTTAGTTGTAGTTGACGGAGTGGAAAGTTCAAGACCCGAGTGCGGTGACCCGAATAGGAGTGAGGATTTGGGGGTTGGGTGTAAGAGATGCCAACGACCTTGGGTAGCTGGCAGCAGTGCGTGTAAATCCTCACAACTCAATTACTTGGGCGTTTCTAACTGCTGAGTTAGAAGCCTGGGCTTGGGAGTGCCCGACTCCTATGCCGAGGGTTTGTTGTAGTTGACAGAGTGGTTCGAGACTAGAGTGCGGTGAGAACAGCTCCGGCTACACATACACCGCTTTAATCAGTTTATGTGCTGAAACTGATTGAAAACACCTCATGTAGACTGGCCAACTGAACCGATTGTGCTCAATCAGATTACAATTTGAATCGGATTGAAAGACCTTTTGATAAATCGATCAGAATGCATGTATCCAGTACAATCGGTTTCACATTTTCCCTGTTTGCGCATGTGTAAGGATTACAGCGTGGTGATGCATACAAATATAGCCTGCACATGGCTTAAACCTAGAAGCTGTTCAACAAAGTTAAAAAAGTACCAGACGAGTTTGTATTTTCACTTATCTTACCACAAAGCCCAAGCTAGCATGCTAACAAGTATTCAACTAACCCCATATGCTAGTGTTGTACAGGGATGGGCAACTGGCGCCCGCCTGCGGCCCCTAGAACATTTACGAATTATAATTAAATTTTAAAAAGCACAATGAGGGGGATTTCATTTTGGAGACTGTCCTCAGAGGTTTTGGAGTCCTCAGAGACTTTGCTGTGTCAATGGACAGCATGTTTGGGATCATTTACATTTGTGAGAGCATTTTTTCCACAATGAAGCACATTAAATCAAAGGAGAGAAACAGGTTCACTGATGACACACTTTTTCATTTGATGCGGATTGGATGCACAAAGATTGACACTGATTTCCAGTCTATTGTCAGGCAACAGAAAAATCCACAAGTATTTCATTAAGTTGTTAACTGGGCTGTTTTTTTGTTTGTTTTGCCACATTAAATGTGAGTCCTTGGCACTTTGTTAAACACAAAGTGTGTTGTAAAAGACACAGAGAGATATGTTGAAAATGCATTTCTGCGTGGGAAATATGTATGTTGGTTCAATAAACATACCGACATAAAAATATGCAAATATTGTGCCCTTATGTAAAATTTTATTGTAACTTCTCTCATATTTAATTAGTTGAAGTGCGCAGTCATGTGGCCCCCGGATGGTGGCGATGAAAAATTGTGGCCCTCTTTATCATATAAGTTGCCCATCCCTGGTGTTGTATATAGCAGATATTTGAAAGTGAATGTAACTGTCATGATAATGAGAAACACGGTCTCATTAACTGGATAAAATACTGCATATCAAGTTCAACGAGTTTACCATCACGTTTTTTATTGGTGTGTTGTAATCGTGAACTAGCAGTAGGCTAATGGGTGCAAGCTAAAAACACATCCGATGGATGTAAACAAATGACATGTGGGAAACCATTGCGCATGTATCCAAGGTGACAATCACTTTAGATTTCTGAGACATAGAAACACGGTTTAAATGAATATCCCACCTGAACTAATCAGACCAAGTTCAATCTGATACAGAAAAAATTGTGCATGTAAAACTACCCACTGATATAGTGACATAAAAATAAGTGTGACTTCCATCAGCTTGTATTGCTTCGAAAAAGGTTGAAATATGTGTGTGAGGAGTCACAATTAATCCACAGTTGACAATGAATGGTCATAACCCCTTGGAAAGCATACTTTATGATTTGTGTTAGTGTAAATATAGTTTTGTATATTTACATATATATATATATTTACATATTTACTTTCAGTTTCATTTTTGGGGACAGACGCTAGACAACTTTCAAGTAGCATTATTTCCATTAGTAAACATAGGAGGGAGGCTCCATTGACCCTCTTATGAGTCATTTTGCTATAAAAGTAAATAGTCCCCACATGTTCCTATTATATTGGCTCATTGCTTGGTTGAGCAAAACAACTTGCTAAAATACTGACTAGATTTCCAGGCTATATAAAGAAGTTACAGTAATGTAAAATTCCTGCCTGGTCTTCCTTTAATTCTGTCATGTTCATATTGTTAATTAAGGAAAACTTTTTCATGCTTCAGGTGGTGGACTTTTGTACTACTGACACACACAATGCTGAAGCCCCAAACAGACAAAATCTGATGTGCGACAACAGAGCAGTTCAAGATGTGATCCTGCACAGCTCTGTGGATGCTGGTGTTCCAGAACCTTCTGCTCCCATATCAGATCCGTACCCATTGTTCTCCTATGTTCAAAGGAAGACCAGGGTTGTATGCCTTACCCTGGATGTGTCAGGGAGCATGACGGTAACAGAGTGTCGAATTATCTTATGGTGAATTGTGGAAGGAATTATCCGGAGTGAATCAAAACGCAGCCCTGCTGTTTAATAGTGGCAAGCGCTACTGATATCCACCACAATGACAGAATTCCGTGCAAAGCAGTCTGAGATAGCAAAATGGCAGCTAACGGTAACAGAATGGGACATGTCATGCCCCATTCTGTTAGTGTTAGCTGCCGTTTTGCCAGCTCAGTCTACTTTGCACGAAATTCGGTCATTATGGTGCCGATCAATACACTGCAAAAAATGCCCCTCTAGAAATAAGATGAAGATTCTTAAATTTCTGTCATATTGTCTTGTATTGAGCAAAAATATCTGGCAATGGGGTAAGCAAAATTTTCTAGGTAAGAATTCTTAAAATCAAGCAACATTTCTTGAAACAAGAAAAAATACTAAGATTAATTTTCTTATTTTTGAGATCTGAAGTCAATAAACTAGCCAGATGTTCTTAAAACTAGACAACAAGACAAATTTGCTTGAATATACAAATTATATAAATATAGATATATAAATATAAGACATTTATGCAAAATTCAAGCCAGGCCATGTGGTCTCCCATCCAACTCTGAATCCTTCACCATGCTGCTTAGCTTTTTTATGAAGTTGCTCAGCTTACCTTGGTTTGCCACTGGGAACTTGTTAAATCTCAGTGATCAAATACCAGTTTTGTCTAGTAACTATTTTGATGTAATTCTACCACAATTTGTTTCCAAAGTGCTACAAACTAAGTAGCCTATCAATAAGTTTCAGATCAACATGGTATAGTGCCACCAATGGGTCAAATCTGGGAGTTGCATCTATGAAAGTGCCTGCATTTTTTCAAAAATCTTTTCCCAAAATACAGGATTACACAAATGAGTGATTATGTCTCAATTAAGGCACCATAAGTATTCTTATCTTTAGCATTATTCACTATTTGTGTATTTAGTAGTTTAGTCTAGTAGTATGCAAGCACCATAACTACTGTATACCAGGAACAGCCTATCAACCACCAGTGTACACCATGACAACCTACTAATCAATATGATTTCAATAACAACCAGCATAGCAACCACCGTTACTACAGCAAAGACCAACCAACTACCTCAAGTACCCTAACAACATCTTATAGGCCATCTCCATATGACAGCAACCTATCAACAGGCATAGACCAGGATTAAGAGAGTAGGCTATACACCATGAATACCATGGTGAATAGGCCACTGACTAAATGTATGTGCATAATTTAGGAAATGGTAGGCTATGACAGCAGAGATCCCAAATTCAACACAAGTACAGTAACTGAGCTGGTGTCATTGTGTCATATAGGCCATCTGATGGGCAAACTGTAGCTGATATATCATTTTGGATCTTGATTGTGGTGTTAAACTAGTTATAATAGTTTTAAGACTGTGAAGAGGGATTACAAACCTTGCATTTCTGTCATTTTCTTAAAGATTCTTGAATTGAGAAAATGTATTAAGAGTTTTAGTCTTAAAATAAGGAAAAAAATATCATTGTATAAAAACATTATCATATAGAGATTCATTTGTACATTTTCAAATCCATCTTGATATTAGCTGGAAAATCTTATTAAGAAAAAGTTAGATCCATTTTCTCAAAATAAGACAATATTTCTTAAGTAAAAAATGCTTGACAAGATTTTATTTCTATCTAGACTTAAAATAAGAAAAAAATAAGGAAAAATGTCTTATTGCTTTCTTGAGATCATTTGTCAATTTTCACTATAGCTTATTACTGGTTAAATTCATCTTGAAATTAGCTGAAAAATCTTAGTAAGAAAAAGTTAGCTCAATTTTCTCAAAATAAGAAAATATTTTGCTTGATATAAATTGCTTGATAATATTTTATTACTATTTTTACTTAAAATAAGACTTATTTTCAAGAAACAGACTTTTTACTTGCTTAGAAATCACTTTTTGCAGTGCACCCGTAAATCTTCTCATTTTTGGTAATTTTTAATGCATATGGTAATAATGGTGGCCTACACTGCAAAAAATGAAAATCTATACAAGTAAAATAAACTTGAATCTAGCATTTTTATCCTATTACACTTGTTTTTCAATGTATTTTCTTAGTAAGACTGGATATTGTTAAGATTATTTGACTTGTTTTAAGAAAATTATCTTACTTAGATAATACAACTAATTCTGAGCAGCTTTTTCTTAAAATAGCACACATTTGGACTGAGTCGTGTTAACATTTAGACTGTGAGTACATTTTTGCTTGTTTCAAGACAATAAGACAATCCATATTAACCTGTTTTAAGAACTGACCCCATCTCATTAAGATATTCCAGCTAATCAACTGTGATTGCATTCAAATTGATAGGGTCAATTGAGATTGTCATTCATGATTTAGCTTTGAGATTCTGAACCTCACCGATGGGGTGTTTGCAGAACAAAGTAAACTACAATACACCATAAGCTTATAATAATAGAAACTCTGCCTTAAGGATTAACATAAAGTAAATAGAGCAAACAATTTCTTCTCTGCTGATTCACTTATTTACTTTAATACATCATAGATTCTCATACAACAAATCATCAGTTAGTTCACATTTTCTCAAAACATATGTTTACTATTGAATGGCACAGGGTGATATGCAGTGTAATCAGGCAGTTTTTCTAAATCTATAAACTCTGTTGCCTGTGCACCATTTGGCACAGCAATTTCATATAATTGTAAATCTGTATCCCATTTCAATGTCTCAAACACTTAATATTCACAGCAAAATAAAGATGAATCAATAACATAAATATTACTTATTAGTCCAAAAGTAGGGAACCCATCATTTGAGTCTGTGATTATTAAAGTGTTTAATGTACTTGTTGCCATTAAGAGACATCCATTTCACAGAGATTACATGATGGAAACTGTCAATATTCAAAAAATCTCTGATCTTTGAACTGACATATGCCTCTGAGGCCTCTGAAACCACTGATGTGGGGCCTAATTCTTTTTCATGAGCAAATATATTGTTTGTTGATAGGTACTTTCAACAATTTTGCCATGCTTTACTGTTCAATTCTTGTTAATATAACATCAGCACCGGCCTCTGAGCAGGGCCGTCGCAACAGGACAGGCAAACCAGGCAATTGCCTGGGGCCCCAGGCTGAAAGGGGCCCTCAAGAATGACTGTTTAGTCATTTTAGTAGTTCAGTTGGTGGCGTTCATTCAATTAAATATGACAGAGTTAGACAATTGCAAGTTCAACACAAATAATTATATTAATGCAAGTTGCTTGAAGATCATAACAATGAGGTTTACATAGGAATTTATGAGAGGTGAAGGGCCCCCATACCCTGTTTGCTGGGGGCCCCCTAAGTACCTTGAAACGGCCCTGCCTCTGAGATATCCTTAGCTTTTGTAATGACAAGAAGTCTTATCACAGCAAGCTGACCTAAACTTGGGGTTTATGTTTCCTACAGTATAATAAAACATGAGTAACTTGTTCATAGAGGCATGGGGTCCAACAAGGGTGCAAATCTCTATTTCATCTGAATACAAAATTAACTGTAAAGCAGTTGACTTTACAGAAAACAATGGATGAGTTCTGAAAAGGTTGCCATTCACCTGGTACATGGTATCCTGGTATAGTTATGGTGCTAGTATACTACTACACTAAACTACTAAATATATAGGGAGAATAATGCTAAAGATAAGAATACTTCTGGTGTATTTTGGAAAAATGTTTTTGAAGAAATTACGGGCACTTTCATGGCTGCAACTCCAGATTTTACCTATTGGTGGCGCTGTGCCATGCTGATCTGAAACCTATTGATAGGCTACTTAGTTTGTAAAACTTTGGAAAGAAAGTGTGGTAGAATTACATCAAAATAGTTACTAGACAAAACTAGTATTTGATCTCTAAAATACTCTAAGAACATGGTGGCAAATCAAGAAAAGCAGAGCAACTTGAAAGAGAAAGCTAAGCAGCATGGAGTGGGATTCAGAGCTGGATGGGAGACCAAATGGCCTTACCTGTATTTAGCATAATTGTCTTAAATCAAGCAAATAAATGAGAAAAAATTGCTTGAAATGAGAGAAAAAATCTTAACAAGTAAAAGAAAAAATCGATTTTTATACATGATTTAAGTTTTTTTGTATGCTTATATTTGGATATTATTTTCTTGTTTTAAGCAATCTTACCAAGTCAGATTTTCTTGCTGCACTGGCAGATAATTTTGCTCAAAATAAGCTATTTTTCACCTAAAACACTAAAATTTTTCTTATTTTTTAGAGGGCATTTTTTGCAGTGTATTATCGTGATTGTAGCATCAAAATCTGTAATTGTCTCATCTTCACTGTGTAGTTTTGGGTATGATAACTGTATTGCCCTCAAACATCAATAACGTAACTGTGCCAATAAAAGTACAACGGTGCCAATAAGAGTGACAATGAAAACGGCATATTGTTACTTAAGCTAACTGAATGAGGTCAAATGAATGGAAACTGGAGAGTTTATGACCACACTCAGTATTAGCTGGTGGTTTGCTAATGTGTTTTGTTATGTCTTAACTTGCACAATAGCAAATTCTCTTGTTTTTCCTACAAGGAGCACTTAGTGAACTGAACAACAGGGTTATAAATGAAAGTGGTCGGGTTATCACTTTATTGTAGACAGGAGGAAATTGGACCTATCTCTTTTTATATGATAGGCCTAACAAAATAGCTGTAGGGAGTTCCTGTGAAATCATGAAGGCAGGGATAGGCTACACATATATTACCTCACTCACGTCAGATGTAGCGCTACGCGCGAACATCTGATCCTCCGTGATAGACGATTTATTTCAGGAGCCAGAAATCCTTGAATCTAACTGGACAAACGGCTTGTCCATCAATTTAATTGACGTACACTTCAGCCAACCACATCGAAACCAACCGATGACGCTGGTTACGTTTGTTGGATTGGTTGAATTCAAAACAGTTGCTTCTTCGCTATGTCACACCCTCTACAGCAGCCAGCAGCCCTGATTGGTCCGGTTAGGAAATATTGGGCTTGAAATCCCTCCCAATGGCATCAACATCAGATCGTTGAAACGAAAGTTACTTACGAAAGTTACGTAGCGCATGATCTGACGTGAGTGAGGTAAACATAGCCATTTGTGGGCAATACTGGGAAACATACATAAGAGGCAGTGAGAGTTGAATAAAAAGCCGTAATAAAATATTTTATACTTCTGAGCTTCATATGGATCACTGGGAGGAGTTTAGGTGGGGGAAATTGATCCGAGAAGATATTAGGTGCTTTATTTATTATATACTGTATCACTAGATAGATTAGTGTATGCACCCTTCAATATTTAACAGAAAAATTTTATTTTTTGAAAATTTTGCTGTCAAAAAATACATTCCAGATGCACAGAAAGCATGTGCTGACAACATTACCTGAAAAAAAAAATACATTTATATATGATTTTCCCTCAATTTAGTGCTAACAGTTGGCAATTTCTCAATATTTTCTATACTTCATTGTTAATCAACTATTCTCGCAAGTCAATATGCCATTCTCTTCACTAATTTGTATACTCATAACACATAAAAAATTATAAAATCCAACCAGAATTAGTGGAAATGGGATGATTTCTGGACTATCAACTTATTCGCAATCAACAAGCTCAACAAGCCATGTTTCCACATACTGGAAATTTGTCGGAGAAGATAATGCACATTGGCAAAAGATTGAACTTCGTACATCTCTACAAAACTCACCTAGTCTGTATAACACTGAGTCAAAGTTGATAAAACAGGTTGAATTTTGTTTCTAGATGCCCTGGATCAGAAGTTATGGCACTTTGAAGATGGGTCCGTATAACGGTCCGTGTATATTTTGGTAATTGGATTTTCCCTTTTTGAATAGGAATTAAAAAGCAAAAAACGACTGGTTTATTTGACTTTCGTTTTGAAGCCCAAAACCAACAATTGAATTATGCAGCATTTTTCTTTCATTTTTTGATTACACTTTACAAAATGAAATTCAAAGTCAACAGGAACGGAAAAACGGACCAAAAACAAGCATTATTCATATTCTCGCACCAGAAGCCACGTGCTATATTGATTTAATTTATGAATCGTCCCTGAGCCAACACAATATTTATGGATAAACATAGCCTATCAATTTGCAATCAGCAACTCAACACTCATTACCATGTGATTACGAAAAAAAGGAATCTACACAGACAATAGGAAAACTTTAATGCAAACATCCCTTTCAACAAGTGCCACGGGAGCGCGTCCCAAAAAAACTGAAGAGTTTTGCCACCGTCCATCGCGGAACCCTGGATGATGGACACATCAAATAGCCTAGCCTACTGTATCTAATTAAGATTTTATGCCATGTTTTTTTCTTTATTGAATGAGCTGAGCACAAGTAGAACCTAACTGTTCCGCAGTGTCGGCATAGCCCATAAAAAACAATCGTCAAACAACTTAGGCTATTCCAGATGCCCCCACGTCTCTAGGGCCTAAACTCACAGTCCTCACTCGTCACCACATAGGCTATGTTACCCATTACTACAGTTGGGCTATATTATGTGTCCTTGATTAAAAGTGTCTTAGTCATTTTAATTCATTTATTCAGACCCATTTTCCTACGGAGATAGCCAAGGAGCTGCGTCGACCGCATTCGATGTCAGCCTAGGCCTATAGTTGATATCCGTGCCGTCAGATAAAAATATATGACAGGTTAATGATGAAATGAGTTTTTTTTTGTATAATTGCATTCTTGCTTTAGGCTACAGCGTCCACACATGCAACAGTGAAAACTTAAACAAGATCAGATCTAATGTGCATAACCATCTGTTGCGTCTTGATGCGTATAGGCCAATAGTGCATCACCTAATGTAGCCTAAGCCTACAGCCCTTATTTTTATCCATAAGAAAAAGTTTGGCTGTCTAATCTGTTGTTAAACAGTGCCCAGTAGCCTTCAAATTGCCTAACTCTACTGGTTTTAAACATTTTCATACTAGGAGCTCAGTCTGATTTATCTGAACATTGATCATCTCTGCATCAGCTGGCCCGACATATCGGCACAGGCTATTCGATATTCCTTGTGGTGTTTTTTCTCATGTATTAATGTTAAAATGGTACTTAGGGAAAGGTTATGAAAATGTAAAAGGTCTCTGTCAAAAAAATTAGGCCTCTGTGTCTGTCTCTTCTCAAGGCTGAGGTAGGCCACTATTCTCTGTGTAAGTATCTTATGAGCACAACACACCTGGATGTTATCAAAGCAAAACAATAGGTGGCCTGTTTAAGGAGCAGAACAGGGAGTTGCAGGGAGTCTGCATAAGGACCTTGGGGGCGCCTCCTGTGTGTGAACATGACTTCCGAATAGACCATATTTGGATTTATTATTGCCAAAGGAAAACATTTAGGGGTTTGTTAAGTAGAACAAGGAGTATCAAACAGGTACCAGTACAATGGTCACACAAAGAGTTTAAGTATGAGCTAAATGTTATTCTGGTTTTCAAGATTAAAAAGAATTCATATGTTGGGGTTACCATGCCACTGAATATCATGTGATATGTGTTCTTGGAAAGTACCGTGCCTTTTATTGAAATCTTGTAATATGAAGTATGTGCCATCAGCAAAAAAACCCGGGACCATTGAGTTTAAACACCATAGAATGTCCTTGTATGTTATTCACAATTATTATCTAACTGTCTTTTAATTCCATGTAATCATGTCAACTTAATGAATAGAGACATAAGTGTCTGATCCAAGCCGAAAATGTTTTGAAAACACCAGGTGCACAGTCCAAGATAAGGGGGCACATCTTCAAGGCCATAATAAACACTCTGTACAACCGTAATCCAACAGCCCCATCCAAGGGTCGAAAAGCAAAGCAGTGATTTGATTTAAATGTGGTCTAATACCTCCACCTTGTGACTAAAAGGAGTAACAAGGTGTGAAACAAATGTTGAATATTTATGAGTTTTTGATAAGTCCAGGTAAAATAATTGGGCAAGGGGTGAGTGAGAGATAAGACTAAGAAATCTGGTTGGGCATATTCAAATATTAGTGGCCCCTTAAAACGGACATGCACCCCTAGAGAAATTCGAGAATGCCTATGAGACCCGAAAATCACTTGGATGAGACACTGTGCTTCTCCCGGTGACATTTACGTATTTTATGTTACTGTAATAAATCAACATCAGCATTATTCCTGGCGCGGACATCAGTTTCTTTAAAAAAGAGTTCAATAAGTAAAAAACCACAACATAATTGGCACCCCAGATGGGACTGGAAAGGCCTCCTGCCGGATTATTTCCCGACTGTTCATACGGGTCCTGATCAGTTCCCGATCGATCATCTGGGTCCCGCTGACGGACTGCCTGGACAGCGAATCCAAAAAGCCGGCAAATAATCAACGTGAGTGAATTCACCATTCGCTGCTCAGATAGACTGAAAGGGGAGGGAATTATCTAGCTAAGCCTCCAGTAAAGAACCTAGATGTGTGGCGCGCTGAAGTTGGTTTGAAAGTGTCGTTACTAATCCAAGTCATGTATGAATGTGTGTGTGAATGAAAAACAGATAGTTTTATTAAAAATCTGTATGCTGTAGGCTACAGTCTGTGCGGGGCACAGTTACGGCTCACGGGGTGAAGCCGAGTTGCGTGAGCTAGTACGTAACACATATATGTTTGTATGTCTATAAAACATATCCGTTTTATTAAAAATCTGTATGCTGTAGGCTACAGTCTGTGCGGGGCACAGTTACGGCTCACAGCGTGAGACCGAGTTACGTGAGCAAGTGCGTAACACATAGAATGTAAAAAACAGACGACATTTGGGCTGTTTTATTAAAAAATCTGTACGCGGTACAGTCTGTGCGCGGCACAGTAACGGCTCACAGCGTGAGACCGAGTTATGCTAGCAAGTGCGTAACACATAGAATGTAAAAAACAGACGACATTTGGGCTTGTTTTATTAAAAATCTGTACGCGGTACAGTCTATGCGCGGCACAGTAACGGCTCACAGCGTGAGACCGAGTTATGCTAGCAAGTGCGTAACACATAGAATGTAAATATATACATATATTTGTGACACAAAATAAAATAAAGGGAAAAAGGGGGTAATACACAGTTTACACTAGGCCTATAGCCTATGCATGCACACACGTAGTTAGTCCTCTTCAAATAGTTTAAGATGTCAATGTTGAACAACTGTCTAATGTTTGTCTGTAGTATGAAACTAAAAATCTGCGTTTAGTGGCGTGTGTTTTTGTGTCTTGGAAATATGAGTCGCGGACCTGTGACCAGGCGACATATTAAATTGCTTACAGTTTTAAAACAGGAGGATTTGATAACGTATGACAAAGTAGTAGTGAGTAGACAGAGAATTAAAGTGAAGAAAACTGTAGAGCGCCCTATAATATGTGACAGAGAAATTAAGTGGGAGCGAAAAGAGATAATATTGTTTAAATCAAGACTGACCGTCTCAATTTCAGGGGTGGTGGTTTGGAATTCGTAAGTAATTATAAGAATAAATATAACAAGGTATAGCCCAGTTTTGAATTTTGCTCACTGTTGATTTCTTTTGAAACAGATCTTTGGAAAGAATTAAGTTACCGTTACCTGAACCAAACGCCGATTGAAGTCTAGGATAGGGATTCGTGACCCCCTACCAACCGGGCACGAGGTGAGTTAGTTGAATTAATTAAACCATCGGAGTTATTTGTTGTATATACATAGAGTATAATATGATTGAAAATATCCGTGCGCCAAGACCCCTTATTAAAGTTTTTTTTGGTGCGGCATTATAGGAGAGCTGCAGGGGTGACGGGGTGCGAGAGAAATAAGGGTGGGGTGTCCGTAGCTTGTGTTGAAGCGCCCTCTGGTGGCGTTAGAAAATCATGCACTTTCTGTCCTGTGGGTTTTCATAGTCGTAGAAAACAGAACATTAATATGTTATTTGGTCTGAAGCATATTTTCTTAAAATTGTTTTTAATTGAGGTTTGTGAATATTAAAGTCTTTAATTAATGCACAGTCCAGTAGCGTAGTATAATAAAAGTGGTGATGTGTTTTTTTGGTGGGCCTGTGGGCCGGGTGTGGGCTTGAAGGCCTAAACCCTCTGGTTTGACATAAGAGCCTATTAAGTTTACTCATGATAATTGACAATTAGCGAGGAAATGTTACCAGTAAATTGATGTTGAATCTGCATTACCAATCACTTGGGGTGACTGTTGGGGGTTGATAAATATTGAAATATAATTGATTGTTGATAAATGCCACTGTATGTAAATGATGCTATGTGATTTGTGTGTGACTAAATGTAACTGTCTGTGTACTGCTGGGTGGTCAGTTATGTTATATCTGTGTATTGTTGCTGTCAATACGATGAATTTTCAATGCTCTGACCCTTGCTTTGACCTCTCAACCCTTGACCTTTGCTTGTGTTGTGTGCTACAGCTAACTGCTTGACTTAGCTTAGCCAAAGGCCTACTTTGTTGCTAATGCTGTTTACCCTATTGGCCTTTGCTTGTGTTGTGTGCTACAGCTAACTGCTTGACTTAGCTTAGCCAAAGGTCTACTGTATTGCTAACGCTGTTTACCCTATTGGCCTTTGCTTGTGTTGTGTGCTACAGCTAATTGCTTGACTTAGCTTAGCCAAAGGTCTACTGTGTTGCTAATGCTGTTTACCCTATTGGCCTTTGCTTGTGTTGTTTGCAACAGCTAACTGCTTGGCTTAGCTTAGCCAAAAATCTACTGTGCTGCTAATGCTGTCTAACCTATGGGCTTGTGTCTATGTCGTGCTACCACTGCTAACTGTTGTCGGTTTAGCTTAGCCCTGAGCTCCAGCTGCTCATCTTTGACACATGTTACAGATTCCTGAGTGATCAACTGTTTATGCATTTACACAAGTGAACATGTCTGTTTGCATACTGTTTACACATTACACCATCCGTTGCCTTTAGAAAACAATAAAGTTTATAGTAAAAGTTGTTGTGTGGGTGTTATGCTGGGAATGTGGGGCAGCTGATGAAGCTGAGGACGAAAAAACACATTCAACACCAGGTAGAAAAACCCTCATTTAATTCATTTTAATGTTGTGGTGTTAATGGCTTCGCATAAAATGTGAAGCTATTGGCTCTGCCCAAATGACTGCTAAGCCGTTTTTTGGGTGTCCAACTGAACCAAGTAGATTTGTTATTAAGGATGGTTAATTGCCAGGTCACACAGTTCCTGACTGAGTTGTTAAGCCCTTTTTACGTTGACACTTCACTTTAGAATTAACATTATGTAGTATTGACATTTGATGCATTGCAGTGTGTATATAGCATCCAAAACGGCCCATTTTTATAAAAACTTAAGTCAACTGCCAGTCTAGTAGAAGAAATCTTTAAATGTACTGTACTTAAGTAATGAAAGTAAGAGTACTTGTGGACCAAAATAAATAAATAACATTTTACAACACAAGCAGTGAACGGTCACTGAATAAGCCATTGACAGTGGGTTGCTATGCCCTGTTTAGGGGCCAACATACATTACTATGTTTAAACCTTTGTCACTCGTTTTCATGACAGATGTTTAACAAGTCAAGTAAGTTATAGATACTCCCCCACCATCTACATTTGCTGTAATTAATATATTTACGGGAATAATTTGCAATAAAATCCACCAAAACAGCAACAAAATTTTCATGTACTCATAATTTCCCTGAGATTACTTTATTGATTGGTTAGCCCCCTTGAGTTGTTGACATCTTTAAAATATATGTAACTAAATAATTGGTTAGTTGCTTAATTCACTCGAGTTCAGCCACTTAAGCTTACTGATCCACATTAGCTGTTATTGGGTGATGAACTTTTTGACCTGGTTGTTATCTTGTCTGTTTTACCATAATTGAGTGTTAATTAACCAATGTTGCAGGAGAATCATCATTGACGGTAGGTTAACAATTGTTTGAGCCTAGCGACAACTGATGAAGCTGAGGACGAATAGATTACATCCGACACCAGGTAGGCTTACACTGGGTTAACTTATCTTTGCTGTGTGCCCAATAGCTTTGCTGATGCTGCAAAGTTTTTGGCAATTAGTGATGCTAGTAATTAGTTAACTGGAGTTGCTACTGGACTGTTGCTGGTAGGGTGAATCACAAGTTAAGGAGGCTAGGGTTAAGGGTTACCTAAATCCTACAGGACGTGGGTGGTGATGTCGTTAGATTTAAACATTATTAAACGTTGACTAAACCGAGGTAGATGAGAATGTGAGTATAAATGTGAGCTAACATTTGGGTTGAACAGCGGTGATTGACGAGGGGTGGTAATTGGAGGAGCGAATCTGAGGACGAGGTAGGTTTACACGGGCAAGGTTCAATATTGGAACCAGTTGTGGAAAAACGTGGACGGTGTTCGACATTGACATCAATTCAATATCACTCCAATTCAGTTTATTCACTAGACACATGCCCAAACCCACATAATATAAATAGTATAAATAAAAATCAAAACACATCAACACAGACCAGGATAATCATACAAAAACAACGCACCAACACACCAAGAGAACAACACAAGTAGAATAATTAAAATCCATTGACCTCATCGTCTAGTTGATGTTTAGCATAGGGCTGACTAACAAAATCAATGAAACAAGTAAAAATAAGATACTAGAGCGCACTTAATAACAATAAATAATGATGATAATAGAAATTTTGAGACATAATTAATTAAAATAAATGAATAAGTAAAACAAAATGGTAGTAAGCATAGTTTTTGTTCCCTCCCCTCGAAAAAGAGCAAGCGAATACAAGTGAATGAAGAAGCAGCTCAGACAACAAAAGCTCACACCTGGAAAGACCTATAACACCAACAGGCTTCACCCATACTGTACAATCGCCTGGGAAAGGAGAGTGAACTCTATATTCCCCTTTGAGTGGCCCCCACCATCGTCACTGTCCTAATCATCGTTCTCATCATCACCACAGTCCTCATCGCTACCGCCACCGCTACCATCACCTGAAGCACTAACCCCTTCAACAGAGTCAGACCAGCCTAAGAGCCAAAGTTATCACCAAGACAGAGAGAATCAGCCCAGCACCTCATGGGATAAGCTTAATCCATCACACAGTCTTGTAAACAGTCCTGCAAATAGCCCAGCAAATTCTAACCCATCAGATGGCGAGTTGTTCGAACTCTCAGCCATTGTGCTGACACCATTCCCTGCAGCAGGAGAGGAGACAAATCGGAGACTTCGAAGTGAAGCGCTTGATGACTAGGAGGAAAACACTGTTACAAGAAGCCCACGCAGCAACTCCCCATAAACAGACGGCGAGGAACGGCAGACACAACTGAGAGAAAATCGCTCCACAAACAACTGGAGGAGCACAAAGTCACCTAGAGAGCAGTCCAGGCTCCGATGATGACACAGCCACCGATAAGTGCTGATGCAGCACAGCTCAACACAACCCCAACACTGACAAACTCACTAGTGACCACTGGGACACAGACGGAGGCAACAGGTGTGGTGCCCTCAGGGCAGACACCCCCGCCTACATCAGGAGATATAACTGCACAACAGCGTTTGACATTGATCCCATTGCTTCAGCCGCAGTGGCGACCAAGAGGTAGAGGCAGGGGACGAGGCAGAGGTGGAACAAAACTACTGGAATGTTATGTCTGTGGCGACACAAGTCACATAGCAAGAGACTGTCCAAGCAATGTATACAATCGAGACAAAGACAATGAAACCCAACCCCCAGCACAACAAGAACCACGGGGCCCTGTGAGTCCAAGGGCCTCGTGGGGAGGAGAGTACTATTGAAGATGCCTAGAGAATCCTACGGGGAGAGGCCAGTTTCCCATACTATCAGAGGGAGCTGGTGAGGAGCCTATGCTGTGGGTTAAAATACAGGGCAGAGAAATACTGATGATAGTTGACACTGGAGCAACATTCACATGTGTGAGTCAAAAAGATGCCCAACATCTCCCCATGTCTAGTTGCGGAAAAGTAGCTAAGACAGTAGGATTCTCAGGACAAGTGCAGCTAACACCATTTACAGATCCAGTACTGATCACTCTTGGAGAATTGAGAGTGGAAATGCCGATTTTGGTTTCAAAACACACCCCTATAAACCTTGTGGGACAAGACATGTTGTGTGGAATGGGGCTTCAAATTATGCACACCAGTGATGGACTGTCACTGGTGAACCAGATGTCAATGACTCCTCAAGAGGAAAATTCGAATCAAGTCAAAATGAATGTTGAAATGATCAAGAGGCCTCCAAATAACCAGGTGTTCTGGCTAGGATGCCTGGGAAAAGGATGGAAGTCAAAGATTTTCTGGCAATGGGGAAAACAGATATATCAAATACAGCCTAATCTCAGACTGCCACGGTGCCCCACACATTGTACAGTCATGTTCAGAGAAGAACCGGACAAGATGAGTGAGAAGAAGTGGACAGAAGCGATCAAACACTATCACACGATTCCCTTGACAATAGAATGTGTGGTTGTGGCAAAAGAAGGAGTTGCAGCAAAGGTGCATTTTCCCCCAGGCTGGGAGATGGGAGAAATGTATGATGTTCCCAACTCTGTACCACACGTTACACTGAGAGTGGGGAGAGGATACCGAGCAAGGCAAATGGGACCAGTGATGCTAAAGGCCCTGGTTACAGATTGGAAAGCTACAGCAACCCCTGACCTACAAGTTGCCCAAGTTGGAGAGGATACAATCTACCGAATCCGACACAAAACTGAGCTATGGGGACAGCCCATGATAGTGGAAATTGAGGACATCCCAGATGATGACAGCATGTTCGAAATTGAATATGTGAAAGACTGCCCCTTTGGAAACCCATACTGCCTACAAGGGGTCTTCCCAGCGGCTGGCTATCGATGCTGGAACACTGACTCTCACAAGCCATTCACAAGTGATGATCCAGACTGGGACTTCTTTGTGGGCCAGAGAAGAAGTGAGTGGATGAGGTGGAGGGTCCAAAACCACTCTACGACACTAATGGCCATGATAGGAGAGGGACAAGATCCCGTGGAGGAGGCGTTGAATACATATGTTGATGCAACACTTTGCAGCCCCAGACTACTATCCACGACATCATCCAGCTCCAGTATGAGGAAAAATCTTATGAACATGTGGAAAGGTCTGAAAGAGGGGCCAGCAGGGGCCAAAACGGACTATGGAGAACTACTGCAGGCCATATGGTGGCACCTATTTGCCTTCTTATTCTTCTCATCTCAGATGCGCATGATTTCGGATCATTGCGCAAGGGGGGAGGTAAAGAGAAAATTTTCAACGAAGGCTTCTGCTCACCTATACAAGATGTCAAAAGAGAAACTAGCAGCATGTCAGGTTCGAAATCTCCACAATGTAAAGCACAGAACAACCTCAAAAGCTATTGGGTCACATCCCAACACCAGAAGGCCCACTCAAACTCAAACCCAAACTGGTCATGGACTACATTGGCAGGGCTTTCACAGAAAGAACATGGGAAAAGATCCTTCAAATTCTGAGAGTCTGGAAATGATTGTGAGACATCCACAACCCCAAGAGCCAGTGAATGGTAGAATGAGCCACTGAAACGCTGCCACGGTCACTGGTCACACACACTGGTCACACACACTGAAAGTCCAAATGGCAAAGGTCTGTGCTGAAACCAGTTTATACTGAATGGATACCTTGCCAATTGCCCTGATGCAGATGCACTCACAACAGAATCGAATCACACACCTCACTCCACGCAAGATGCTGACCGGACACCCAAAGCCGTCCATGAGAATAAGGGAGGTTGACAGGGGCCCCACCTTGGAGTGACTGCAGAAGGAAATTCAGAATTACAACAGCTGACCCTGATCCACAAATCCATCAACAAACTTGAGAGAGAAAAAACAAAACAAACAAAAAAAAAAACAGAGCCAGACAAATCCTGTCATTGGAATGTTTAAAAGAGCGGAACGACAACAAGTGGAAGGATGCATGGATGCGAGCAGTATGGCAGCTCTGGCCCTGATCATGCTTGCAATACTGTAACTCTGGACCAATCATATCTATACAATCATCCAGGAAGGGCACAGCCCTACTTCAGCACTTCATCCAAAAACTGAGATACCAACATGTCCAGCAATACCTCAGGCAAAGGTGAGGCACCAGTTGAGAGACCTTGTGACCATCAAGCCAACAGGTGACAGGAGCTATGAGGTCACCACCCAAAATTCAGAACAATCAACGACAACAATCAATTTTCCAAACCTCCCCCTCTCTAATTGTCTGATCTCCTCAGTAAATCCAGGAGCAGGCATGAGAGAGTTGTCACTGAGCGAGATACTGGGGAGACCCAGAAAGGAGAGTGTCTCTTAGCATCAATCATGACCAAGGTACTGCTGTATGAAGGAGATATGGAACTTGACATTCTGATAATCCATCAACCAGCTGAGCAGATTACAAGGCACCGTAAACGATTGGTCATTTTCAGAACCAGAGCTCTAAAGGCTCAAGAAAGAAAGATAAGTTTTGTTGCCTAAACTCAACCCATGTCTCAGAAAGAATGCAGCAACCCAAAATGCTGTTGGATCTCTGACAGCAAAGTACAAGTGCATCAGTATCACCTGCTAAACAGGAAATAAGTTAAGATGAAGGAACACGAATGATCCCACCTGAAGCAACCTCACAGAGTCCTAACCTTCAGAGTCAATCATGGAAAAAGCAGAAATGGGAAAAGGAAGAGAAATGATTGTGAGAAAGAACTTCCTGGAATAAAAAGGAGCTCAGCACAACTGAGTAATAAGATCAAGGATGCCAAAGACAAGCAAAAAATAAATAAATAAAAAATCATCAGCTCAAGACAGCAGTAACAACTGATTGGAAATCAGGGATGGAAAGGAAAGTATAAGTGGACAGTCGAAGGATTTGTGATGGGCTGGAAGGAGAGAGTGATGGCAAAGTTCAATTCAGACAGAAATACAGGAGAGCAGCAGACGAGTCCAACAAACCAGAGTTTGAGTGTGCTGGCTGTCGGAATAGCATTGGACAACCAAGACGACTGATCTTGGACTGCGACATTCCCTTCATTAGAACATACAACAATACTTTGACCTCGGGATGCTGATGGTGGACAGGTGTCGCTGGCGGTGGTGAGTGGACAAGAAGATCAGGATGCTTTCGTGGGGCCCGACGGAATGGAGATGCCAGAGTTGCTTGTCGAGACTCTGGATGTAGTGGATAAACCTACCAACGTCAAGTGTCTAAGCCCTAGATCCAGAAGGGGATATGCCACTACAATTCAAGTTCACACCCCACACTGTGCAACACTGAATGCAAACATCACGTTTACACATATTGATATTGCATGACACCCATACACCAGAAGGTAATTGGACGGTAACGGAACTGTGACTGGACTTTGCGACACACACACACACGCCATACCCCAGACGGAAACTGAACTGTGACTGTACCCCGCGCCATCTGACTTGCACTACATTGGACGGCAACCGAAACGCATACAAGTTCACACTTCTCGCAGTAAGGTAACACATCCAACATACGGCTGCAGCACATACTGATACTGCGCGTCATCAAGAGGACGACAGGCCACTACAATCCAAGTTCATAATCCACACTATGTCACATCCATCCACACTACATACTGACAGATGATCAAGAAGACAGAAGCCAAGGGGACTGAGTCCTTTTTAAAAAAAAAAAAAAAAAAAAAAAAAAGGGATTTTCTGTGTCATTGTATGTCATTGTCATGTCATGTTATTATCATAGGCAGGCACCATAGCATAAGCGTTTTACAAGATTGATGTTACAAGGGTTCTCTAGCTTCTGTTGTTTGCCCATCTCAATAGTAAGTTAAGAGATGTGGATGTGCCACCACTCAGCTTGGCTGGTCCAGTTGAGTTCCGAGGTATAGTGGTGAGGTCTCAGCTATGCACTAAATGCTGCTAATGTTTAGTGAGCCTCCTGAACATGTGCCAAGTGAGGATGACATGTAGTGATTTTTGTACATGTTATTGGGTCTTTTTGTCTATCATATGTTAAAGGGTCTTTTGAGTGAAATCATAACCTCTCTATTTAGTCACATCACCTGCACTGAGCAACATTTCTGATTTTTCTGAGTGTGATTTTACTTTTCATGATATTCACTGATTTTTTTTTTCTTTGCACTTTTATAATTTTGAGGCCGAAATGTTAAAGTAACGGTAAAGTATTTTGCTTGAGCGACATAGCACATATATCCATATGTAGAACATGCATTTTGCTTATATTTTAACAAATTGATAGTGCCTCTACATAACCTTATGCACGTATGTATTGTACTCATCACGTATTACCAAGTAAGCAGTTTAGTGAGACCTTAAAGGGTCTCAAAGGGAGGATTGTGTGGTGTTTTTTCTCATGTATTAATGTTAAAATGGTACTTAGGGAAAGGTTATGAAAATGTAAAAGGTCTCTGTCAAAAAAATTAGGCCTCTGTGTCTGTCTCTTCTCAAGGCTGAGGTAGGCCACTATTCTCTGTGTAAGTATCTTATGAGCACAACACACCTGGATGTTATCAAAGCAAAACAATAGGTGGCCTGTTTAAGGAGCAGAACAGGGAGTTGCAGGGAGTCTGCATAAGGACCTTGGGGGCGCCTCCTGTGTGTGAACATGACTTCCGAATAGACCATATTTGGATTTATTATTGCCAAAGGAAAACATTTAGGGGTTTGTTAAGTAGAACAAGGAGTATCAAACAGGTACCAGTACAATGGTCACACAAAGAGTTTAAGTATGAGCTAAATGTTATTCTGGTTTTCAAGATTAAAAAGAATTCATATGTTGGGGTTACCATGCCACTGAATATCATGTGATATGTGTTCTTGGAAAGTACCGTGCCTTTTATTGAAATCTTGTAATATGAAGTATGTGCCATCAGCAAAAAAACCCGGGACCATTGAGTTTAAACACCATAGAATGTCCTTGTATGTTATTCACAATTATTATCTAACTGTCTTTTAATTCCATGTAATCATGTCAACTTAATGAATAGAGACATAAGTGTCTGATCCAAGCCGAAAATGTTTTGAAAACACCAGGTGCACAGTCCAAGATAAGGGGGCACATCTTCAAGGCCATAATAAACACTCTGTACAACCGTAATCCAACAGCCCCATCCAAGGGTCGAAAAGCAAAGCAGTGATTTGATTTAAATGTGGTCTAATACCTCCACCTTGTGACTAAAAGGAGTAACAAGGTGTGAAACAAATGTTGAATATTTATGAGTTTTTGATAAGTCCAGGTAAAATAATTGGGCAAGGGGTGAGTGAGAGATAAGACTAAGAAATCTGGTTGGGCATATTCAAATATTAGTGGCCCCTTAAAACGGACATGCACCCCTAGAGAAATTCGAGAATGCCTATGAGACCCGAAAATCACTTGGATGAGACACTGTGCTTCTCCCGGTGACATTTACGTATTTTATGTTACTGTAATAAATCAACATCAGCATTATTCCTGGCGCGGACATCAGTTTCTTTAAAAAAGAGTTCAATAAGTAAAAAACCACAACATCCTCTCGCGGTGTGTAGACGTTTTTGAAAATTCTGTGCTATCTCTCCGCCACTGCCAGGCTCCTCAACAAACTATCAGTGATGTTCATAAGTCATTTTTTCCAAGTCCAAGTCAAGTCTCAAGTCTTTGTACTCAAGTCCAAGTCAAGTCCCAAGTCCTGAGGCGCAATGCCAAGTCAAGTCTCAAGTCAAGTCTCGAGCCTCCCAAGTCCATGTCAAGTCTCAAGTCTTCTCCCCAAGTCGAGCCTTTTTGAATCTTGGAAAAAAATTCCCTTTGACAGGGTGAGGGTGGACATAATTATGCACACAATCTGCTATTGACAAATCAGCTGTAATGTTAGACCTGAGAAAATTTAGAATGCAGTTGTATGCATGAGTTACATTGCACCTAAGAGGAAATATTGTGCTTATGCTTTCCCATAAGAAACATCAGAAAAACCAAAATAATGAAATGAACACTTCCGTGAAATGAACATTGTTCACGAGTCACAAGGCTTAAGTCCGAGTCAAGTCTCAAGTCATTGAGGGCAAGTCCAAGTCAAGTCTGAAGTCTCCAGAATGAGCGACTTAAGTCAAGTCCAAGTCCAAGTCTCGAGTCCAAGTCCCCATCACTGCAAACTATGTGCTCTGTACAAGGCTTTAGAACTATCTGCTGTAGGCATATTGGATCACTCTCCTTTCCCGAACAGACAAGGGCTTTCTAGCCTCACAAGCCCCTTGAATCTATAGCCTGACATAGCCCGACCATACTGCTGTTCATCCTGAATCGCAAATAGACCAAAAAACAACTGTCGGTGACGGGCGGATGCGAATTTGAGCCTATATGGTAAAAAAAAAAAAAAAGAACTTTGGCGCAAATGACTGTGGGACAGATGATGAGTTTTGCGATATGGTTGTGGATGAAATAATAGCCTATCCGCGCACCTCTATAGACAGCCTGCCTCCCTCCTGGAACCCCTGCCCCTCCTTTGCCACCCTGAGGAAAAAATTCTGGAGCAGCCACTGAAGACACCTCTGTGCTGGCCTCCTAGTGGAGCCTCTCTCCAGGCCTGGACCCTGGCTCTCTCTTGGACTTATGGCCCTCAGCTCTCTCCCCCTCAAACACTCCTCCACCGACTCCTCACACATCACTACCCGTATACCAAGCACTCTCCTCCGGGGAGAACACCTCCACCAGTTCCGGGGGGAGGGACACGCCCACTTCCTCGGCCCCCAACTCAAGATGTTCCTCGGGCAACCCCCTCAAGTTCAGAATTTTTGCACAAAATTATCTTCCGCCCCCGCTTTCCACTGAAATGCACGCATGATGACAGGCCTTGTTTAGCCAATTCTATAATTTCTGAGTAGGGCTCCAAAGACATTATTCTCGCTTATTATTCTTGCATTAGCCTATTCGCGCTTACAGTCTGAATGGCGGCTTCCGGTGCGAGAATATGAATAATGCTTGTTTTTGGTCCGTTTTTCCGTTCATGTTGACTTTGAATTTCATTTTGTAAAGTGTAATCAAAAAATTAAAATGAAAGAAAAATGCTGCGTAATTCAATTGTTGGTTTTGGGCTTCAAAACGAAAGTCAAATAAACCACTCTTTTTTTGTTTTTTAATTCCCATTCTAAAAGGGAAAATCCAATTACCAAAATATACACGGACCGTATAACGCTTTGCAGTGCTTTGATCCATTTTTAGAATTAACGTGGACAAAATGAAAATTGGGTTCAAAACTTAAATTTTCCATTTATTAGACAACTCAGATAATAGGTAATTGATGCTGTTTGTGTATTTTATTGTTGTTTGTCAGTTGCTTTTGAAAGAATGGATAGTTGAATTTGATACCAAAATAAAAATAAGTCAATATTTCAATATTCCATTTCTGCGCCGTGGTTGGACTGAACCATGCGCGCTGAGGGATGTCTTGGTTCAGGTAGGCTAGAAATGAGATGGATGGACTCGAGATGTAACGTTACAGACCTGACAGAACAACAGGCCCACCATCAGGCTTACCTGCAAACTTTCTAATACAGAAACCAATGAAGTTGTTGCATGATTTAATATTTTCATGTTTTATCGTGGCTTATTGGAACACCTCTACCGGCACAATCAATTCAATGAAGAAACGGTGATGCCGAGTGTTGCCTATGCCACCTTGGATAGGCTATATTTGGGGACGATAG
>JAODXP020007479.1:0-74741 GCA_027497455.2 Sardinella longiceps | reverse complement strand
ACTTCGTTCAGTTACGTGTACTAAGAACATCAACACTCTGCACTTTCGATATCAGAATTAGCTTGTTATCTAACTTTGTTAAAGTGCATATGGCAGGTTAACATTTACTTTTGATATGCTGTAAAGAGATTCACAATGACCTGAATTCACTCTCAGTGCTACATGAAACAAAACCCATGTCTTAAAAGTCCTGTATGCCATGCATTTCTTTTTCTACACTGGAAGAGCGCAAACAGACAAGAAGACTTGTTCTTTTAGAGGTTTCTTCCCATAATTTTGAGTTTTGTGTTCAGTATTCGCTCGCGCAGTGTGAGCAGTTGCGTCATGGCCAAAATGAGATCGCACAGTGTGAGAACATCAACGATGAGCTATGAACTTTTAACCCCTGCGAATTAATCGTACAGTTTGAGCTGGTGCTGCGTCTACCGATCGAAAATATCGCACAGTGTATGCCCAGCTTAAGTAGAGGCAGCCACGACTCCCCTAGGTGACGTAGCACCACCTTTAGAATGTTCATGAATACTGCATAAAAATGGCTATTAAAACCGTTTTTTTTCCCCATTCGCGTCCATAAAAAAGATACAAAATGATACAAAATTGTTTCTACGTACGTTAATGAACAATATAATGTCTAAATTCACTGAAAATTTAACCTGCCACACACACTTTAACTCACTGGATTAGCAGACGTTGTTATGGTATCAAAAGACGATTCAAACCAAAGATTCTAGAACACTTGCCTCAACTGTGCTTGGGTACGGAACAGTATGAGTGCAAACCTGGGAAGGGGGACAATCATACTCGGGTACGGATTGAGTGAACTGTTCCTAGTGTGAGTACGACCTAAAACTAATTAGGTTACCAGGATAGTATTGGCTCAGTTAGCAGCAAAATGGTCAACTATTGGTGTGCATGATTGTGTTCGCATGTGTGGTTGTAGGAAGTGGAAGGGACTCTGTAAGGTTTTGCAGTATTTTATCCTATATGCAGAATTCAAATGGAAAGAAAAAAAAAAGGCTTTAAAAAAATCAGTTCTTTCAGACTACTCAGTTTCCTTTCCTCCAGTTCTACTCAGACTACGCAGTTTTCTTTTTTTTTTGCCAATTATTTCTAGTCATCCATCCAGGAAACCAAAACAAAGAAACTGTAGCCAAGTGTAAATCAGAGCTATGACAATTTTTTTTAAATTCCCCTTTACTGTATGAGAACAGGTTAGGTCCAAAAATATATGAGTCAATTGTTGATACATTTTGATTGTAGCTTTCTCCATCCACTACACAATTCTACATGGAGGATTATTGGCAGAAACACTTTGTTTGGTTCTTAGCTTACTGGATGATAGCCTGGCCATGCCCTCCCAGTGATGTAACAGAGGAGTAACCTTGGGTAGAGGCATGTTCAAGGCAGTGTACTTCTTCTTCCTGTTACTCAAGCAGTTCCCGTCGCCAGAAGCAAACCGAGGCATTTGAGGCAGGTCAACCATGCGCTTTGGGAAACGTTTCTCTTCTTCTTTTATTATTCGAAAACCGACTCCGCCCCCACCCGCCTGCTGTTTTTAAGTGCCTTTTTGCCACGGCACTTTCCAGGATTTTATTATAAAAGGAGAGACATGTCTTCTTCATGGCAGTGTACAGTATTCCAGTCTTGAAGTGATGAACGCATAGATGTGTGTTTCAACTGCAAATTCATTTGGCGAGCAAGATAATCAGGAAATGCTTGTAACAATGCTTAATCTTGCTCTAAGACCAGACTCATATTCATTGCTCCAATGCATAATAGGTCTGGTCCATTACCCTTTTTGTTTTATAATACCCTAAAATAGATTCCAAAGATGCATAATTTGCTCAGTTCTAGGATTTAGATTTTAGATCAGATGCTCAATTTACTGCCGTCTTTCTTCTAAAAAAAAAAAGGGGGGTAGTAAGTAACTAAGTAGTAAGCAATTTTTTCAGTCATTAGTGGATGTACCAAAATGGAAAAACGGGTACAATTTTCTATGAGAATTAATGTTCTGTGATAGCTAACCTGTTTAAATGTTTTACATTGAAAGCCTGTTTCAATCCCTCTAAAGCTTGTTCCTTGGTGATATTGTGCCATTCTTGAGGACAAAGAGCTGGTTTGGCCTCATATTCTTTAGCAAACTTGTCGTTGTATTTCACAAGCACATATTTCCAGTAGTCAGATGCCTGTACGGAGGGGTCTGGTGCAATGTTCCAATTTGGGTAGTAGTCACGGTATTGCTTGAAAGGATGATCCTGAAATTCTGTATCATGATTTCTAAAAGAACCATTACCAAAAACACTTGTTGTACAAAGGGTCTCAGAAAGAGTCTGTGTGTCCACAAAATGATATCTTCCCAGACCCTTAGGGCGGTGTATAGTGGCATGATGTTGGGTGTGTGCTCTTCCTCCAGCCTCACAGGGTATCTTGCAGAAGGGGCACTGCTCCCCACACCCAAACATTCTCTTGAAAATCTCATCCTGGGGTTTGACCATAAGAGTGCTCAGTGTTTCAGTGATTGTTGATTCAGCAAATTCTTTGTTCAACTGGTCACTTAGGTCAACCAAGGAGTGTAAGAGGCTATCAATAAATGGTGTGCTTTTGCAAGACTGAAAAACAGTAACAGTGTTCACGGGAAGATGAAGGTCTTTGCTGAGAACACAGCACAGATTTTCGACAAACACTGCTGCCAGAACATCATTGACCTTACTAGGTTTATTGTATTCTTTTTGAAGATCATCAATTGTTTTTTTAATCTTTTGAATGATATTGTTTTTAATCTGGCCCTTCATTTCCACTAAATCCATCTCTTTGGACAGCCATTCAACTGTCTGGACATAAATCCAATCTTTGACAAAGAGTTCATATTTCGAGATGTATTTTACAAAGCCTTCAAATACATCTTTCTCTAAAAGCTCTGCCAAAATGGTGTATTGAAAATAGGATCGTGAGCTATACTGGGAAGATTGTCTGCTTCTCAAAATCCCATCAACAATCTCAATCCCAAGGGATTTGTTGATGTACTCTGTTACAGCTGGTTTGATGCACAGCATGGTAAAGTCCCGGGCTTTCCGAAGGCACTGATCCCGCTGTCTGTAGGAGTCAATAAAATCTGCTAAGTATTGGTTTTTCCATTTCTTCAAATGTGTCATAGGGTCTATATTTGACAAGAAACGCTGATGCATTGTCAAGAAACTCCGGCATGCGATGCCACATATGTGTGCCTTCAACTGAAACTCAAATGTAACGTTGGCCTTCGTTGCAATCTTTTGATAATATGTGTCAATTTTCTCAAGAAGTTCTTTGCTGAAAGTATCTTGATAGTCCTCTCCAGAACTTACACAGTCTTCAATAAATCTCTGACAATTCTGAATTATAGAGTCTGCGTCACTTTGAAGGTCTGATTTAATGCTTCGCCTGATGTGCTTGTTAACTGTAACATCCAACTTTTTCGCAATAGTCTGCTTTAATATATGTGCAGTTCGGACAATGAAATTCTGAACACCACATTTTCTTAGATCTTCAATCTTCTTTAATTGTTCTTGAACATTGCGATGGGCCATGTTATCACACAATTGTTTCATGACACAAGAGGAAATGTCTTTCTCTTTCAGTGGAGAGATGCCTGTTGTTACTTCCTGCCACATTTTCTCAAACTCTTTCTGCAAGTCATTGTCTGTTGTGTTCTGATCCTTGTAGGTTTTCAAGAGTTGAACAACACGTTTTTCAATTACATCTCTGTGCTGTTTTTGTATGTTTTCAACACGCACCATGTCCTCTTTCCGACAAACTACAGACTGAAGTTTATTTATAACTGTTTTTTTCATTTCTTGGCTAAGACTCTTGATATTATTTTGAAACTCTGCCCTGTACCTCTCCACTAGATTCACAAACCTATCTTTCCGTTTGTAATACACCTTCAGATTCTGTTCAATCTCAGTTGTCTGATCTTTAATGATCTTAGTGCCATCCAATTCCAACTTTTCAGACAGACTCTGCACTTTGCTAGTGACAGCATTTGATATCAGTGTTTCTGCAGTGTTTAACCATGAATAAACACACTTTTTGAAAGACCATTCCCATCCAGAAAACTCTTTGCAAAGGCTATCATATGCATAAGCAACAAGACAATTTCTGAAGCTGAAGATGAAGTTCTCATGCCTCACTGCCTTCCACAGACTACTCATCCATGTCAGGAAATCTGGAATTTCAAATAAATCTTTAGGAATTTCTGACTTAACGGACTTAAAGAGACTCTTCTTGAAATCATACACAGCTTCACTGTATCCTGAATTAACAGGGGCCATTGGGGGAGTTCCAAGCCACAGTCCTGGTATGTACCAGTTGTTCTTTTCCACGTCATAATCCAAAATATCAGTGAATTCAGTCACTTCAGATTGGCTCTCCATGCAAGCAGCAACTTGAGTCATTTCATTTAAATGCTTCAAAAGATGCTTCCGGTCAATCATGAGTTTTTCATGAGCAGATACGCCTGAAACATTTTGGTGCACAAAATGACAGATTGGTCTTTTTCCAAAATGTGTCATCCTCAAGAATGCATGAACTGCAATTTGCAGAATGTCCTTCATCTCTGTTGAATTCTCCATTGCAATGTTTATGATGGTCACATGACTGAGGCCTATTACAAGTGTAGCGAGTTGATTGTCATGTTCATAACTATAATCAAGACTGGCAAGTTCAGGTGCCTTTAGGCCTTCAGTGTCAATGAGCAGAAGGAAGTCACAATTCAGATCTTTTCTGAGTTCCTGTTTAACCGAGAGGAAGAGCATGTAGGCTCCGCGGGTGCAGCGCCCGCTGCTAACAGGGAACTGGACTCCAAACATGGTGTTGAGGAGAGTAGATTTCCCTGTGCTCTGCACACCCAAAACGGACACAACCAAGAGTCGAGTGTGCTTTACTTTTTTGTGTACCTCCATGAGAACTGCAGTCATCCACTTTTCTGGAATGTAAGATGCATCTCCATTTAGAAGCTCAATAGAGTATCCATCAAGTAAAAGCTCTGCAGCAACTGAGGGGAGATGTTTTGTTTCATCCGACTGTTTGGATTCATATATCTGACCTATTTCTCTCATGTAATTTTCGATTCCCAGGGAGTTGTTTAAAAGCTGTTTATCAAGTTCTATAACTGAACTGTCTTTTCCCTGGGCTGTTTTAAATTGTCTGCGGAGCTCTGTCAATTTATTTCGAGATCTCCTATCTAGATTTATTGCCAGCCATTTTAGAAAGAATGTTCTCTTCTCTTTGTCTGTGGTATTCAGTGCTTCAATGAACTGCCTCATTGCTTGTGAGGTCTTGATGTTGCCTTGCTCTTCTCTCAGTGAACATTTGTCTGCTTTAAGTTTAGCCTTGTATTTCTCTAGACTAAGTTCACCTGTGTTGTGCAGTCTGCATTCCTCTATCTCAATATCAGCTATTTTTTTGCAATATTCAGCTTGATGCGGCATACATTTCTTCTTGTAAACTGATATTTGATAGACCCCAATGCTTTTTATTATCTTGTCAGCTTCCATCTTTGCTGACTGCAAGGCTTCGCTTTTGCCTTCATCCACAGAGATCCCCAAATTATGGGCAGTTTCAGACATTTTCTCTATGTTGGTTGTTCTTTTCTGCTCACATAATAAGACTGTTTTAATTGAGGCAATAATTTGACTTGAGAACTTTGACATGTTGAAATTTTGTTTAGGCCTCAGTATGTGATTTTGCTGGATATTCAGAGCCTCAACAAACTTCATCTGATGTTTTTCAGTTTTAGAATTTATCACTAAGAACAATTTAGACTTTAAAGGTTCCTGTAAGCCCAACAATCTCTGTTCCTCTTGAGTCATTGTGTCCATGGACACAAAAACCGCTGTAGAGACTTGCATGAGGAAACTGAATTGTGGGTTGTTGGAACTTATATCCCCTCTCATGTTAGCTATTGCTACTGGCTGAGGAAACACATCAGTATTACTCTGCCCACATGGGAGACACCAGGTGATCTCCACAAGGCCATTTGCAATCTTCTTTGGGACATTGCCTCCATTCATATCTCTGTGTGTGAAAAAATGCATGTTTTGTTGTGGAGGACTCAAGATGTGATTGATTAGTTGGGATTTGGAGAGTCTACAATCTCTTAGTCTAACAAAGCTAATCAAAGGTATTTGTGCATGGACAACACTGTCCTCAACATAGCCTTTGGTATCAGAAATACTCCATTCTTTGTAGATATTCCTAAGGGACCATAGCATGAGTGTGCACTGACGGTCATTTGATTGAGGTAACAGGAAAGGGACGGCAAACTGACACATTGACATCTTGATGGACATTTCCTGTTGCAAAATGCTGTCTGCACAAAGGAAAAGAGCCGTTACTACATCCAAAAGATTAATTTCCTCATTTTCATCATCATAGCTTTCGGTTTCAGAGTCTGCAGATGTGTGATTCCGGCACTTTGTGTTGATCATTAATAGTTTTCTTAGGAAAGTCAAAGGGATGTCTCTGAGGGATGCCACCTTGTCTTGTGAGAATGATGCACTTTGTATCTCCAGTAAGGACTTCAAAGTGAGTTTATTTGGGAAATAACCCAAAAGACCCAATTTTTCAAGAAATGGCATCAGACGACCTATAAAGACAGGATTTTGTGTAAGGTTCATTAAGCATCATAGTGTTCCATTGAAACCTCTAATATTTTTTATTGCATCAGAATGACAATTGCATTCATTTGCAGTAACTGCATATACTGTCATGTTGCATCTTTCCTGCATTGCATATCAATTTGGGAAAAATGACATCAACATCTAACCAGCAAACTACATCTGAATACCTCAATTTAATGACTGATTATGCGGCTTACGTTTTGGTGGAACTGATGGTGGAGGACCTTTTCCTGTGAAGAAAAGCAAGAAAGTTGATGTTGGAGATGATCATTTTCATGTCCCAAAATGCAGGTAAAATACCAAAACGTGGTGGTCACCAAATAGACTGGGTTTGTTTTTTGATGATTTTAGTGATAGGAAACCAATATTCATAAAGCGATATAGCTGCAAGCAGCAATGCGGGGGCCAAGTACATCATGTAGACTAAGTTGCCATGGCAACAGGATGTAGCAATGTCAGGAGAATGACCTTAAGTACCCACAAGACGTTTAATGTCAGTAGACTTAAGTTTGGCTGATATATAAGGCCATTTCCTGTTTGGCGGTCTCGCCATGGAATTTGATTTGTCTGTAGCATCCGAACGCTTTTGACCCCCAAGTAGCTTTTGATTACTTTGATGCAGCTTGGCCTGATGATGTGTACCAGATTTAATGCTGGGTAGACACAATTTGAGAATGGTGAAGCTTTAGTTTCACTTTTGAAAAAAATCAAAATGGCGGAAAATGTCCTTGGCAAAATATGACTTCATAGGTTGTGCTGGAATCAGCTTGGCCCAACAGTACTGACCTTTTCTAAATGGGTCGCATGGGTCAGAAGTCTCCAACATTACTGCACTCCAATATGAGTCAAATTAGACATTTTGCTTTTTATAGTGCCCCCCCAGTGGTGTAATTGCACCTAATTTGGTGAGCCCCTTTGGAATGGGAACTAGAGACGGCCGACTAAGTTTGGTTAATACATGTTATAGCATTGCCGCGGTATGAGCTTACTTCCTGTTTGGCGACTTCGCTGTCGATTTTGTTAGGCTGGAGGGGCCTGATTTTGAAACCTCAATGATTGTAATTGGGGCATTAAGTAGTACCATATGACATTTAGCCTGGCAAGCCATTCTATGACAAACATTAAAATGTGTAGTCTGGCATTGATAGATGGACCGAACTTAATCATGGGCGGAACTAGACAGTTATCTTTCAAACTATTTCTGCATACAATAGGATAGCCTATGACCAATCAGCAGTGTTGGGTAAGTTACTTTAGAAATGTAATGCATTACAATTACAAGTTACCCCTTCAAAAATGTAATTGTAGTGTAACTATTTTGATTACTTCAATTAAGTAATGTAACTAATTACTTTTTGATTACATTTCTAAAAAAAATTTAAATTGCCAAGCAATTTTGAGTTTTTGAATCCTGGCTATGTTAACTGTCACATAGGCCTATTCAACACTGGCATTGCCAAAATTCTTTTTTACTCCCACTGCAGTGTCACACTTCACTACGAACAGATAGTTAAAATACTTGCTGAACATCACTTAATAAGCAGGTGTCTGTTTATCTGAGATTGCTCATGCAGTACATGTATGTGTGTGCACCTGATCAATAGAGCTCATTTTTATATCCAGCAATGGGCTACAGGCCTATGTTGTTTTTTTCTGTCTGACAGTCAGGCCTCCTTGCTATTGCAACTTAGACCGCTGTAGATCCAGTAACAAGTGAGTGGTGTTGCCAACATGAAGGTACTGTAGAAACGATTCTATTAGAATAGTATCTTTTAGCTTTAGTAGTGACATGCAATGGCATAGCCAATGTTTCAGCAGATGATATTGGGATCATGTAGCTGAAATTGTAATTCTGAATATTTCTTGAAGTAACTAATTCAATTACACATTTTTTCAAAGTAACTGTAACTGATTACTGTTACTTTTATTTTGTAATTAAATTACGTAATTTCGTTACATGTAATTCGTTACTCCCCAACACTGCCAATCAGAGGAACGAACAAGATGTAAACACCAATTCAAAAGGCCGTTGTTTTCGGTGAAGCCTGGCCCTAAACACATAGAACGCTGTAATTAGATAACAGCAACATCGTCATCCAATCAAATTCCCTATGGCTTGCTGCTAGACCAGGGGTCGGCAACCCGCGGCTCTTGAGCAGCACGCGGCTCTTTAGCACCCCCCTATTGGCTCAATGGAGGTTTCGCAAAAATGTGTGAAAATGGAAAAATAACTTTTTTTTATTTTATTATTTTTTAAAATATGGTTTCTTAGGGGGTAAACATGACACAAACATTCTTATGTTGTAAAAATGTGTGTAGTTGTAAATATATTTCATTTTATATGATATGTAAGAAATTTGCGCTTCAAATGCTGGAAGCCGTTTTTATCATTCGAGCGCAAGCTGACAGTCAGGGATAGAGCAAGGCACGCTCTCCCACTTCTCATCCCTGATTGAGTTCAAAGACGCCCATCACGATCACACACTCAACAGTGATTATTTGCAAGGTGCAAGGTCCGATGATGTAGCCTACGTGTCTGTAGCTGAGGGTGGAAGAGAAGGATGCTGCTGCGTTTGACAGTTGCACAGACTTCGTGGCATTTGCGAACTTATGAGACGAGGATAATGCGCAGAAATCGAAGTTTATCTGTCTTATTTTCGACTGACTGATGAATTTTTAAGCCAGCTGCTTTTTAATCGCAAACGTTACTCCTTTGGGATTGTAATTTATTTAATCTCTGATGCTGAGTAAGGGAGAGAATTAAAAGATTGTTTTATGCTGCGTTTTAACAACAGGCTGCTGTTTTTTTGGTGCTCTGTTAATTGTTATTGAACATTAAGTTCTATTGTTATTGACGTTGAAGAGAACATTTAATTTCCACACGGGCTGAAAATAGCATGAGGCTATGCACTTTTTTGTTCTTGAGACCTTAAACCACTGCAACAAAAACCAAAACACTATAATATTGTAATGGGAGTTACGCTAAACTTGAGGCAGCAATAGGCCTATCGTACATCAGTAGTCACGTGGTGCGTAATTATCTCAAGGATGCGCTGCAGGGAAAATAAACATTTACACGTTATCATGAATGTTCATTTTGTAGGCTTATTTGTAGCCTATTTAGTCATTTTAACAGTAGACATACAGCTTATGTATTAACAGTTGCCTTATAAAAAGCTTTTAGATTTTTGCGGCTCCAGACAGGTATGGTTTTTGTTCTTTGGGGCCAATATGGCTCTTTGAACATTTTGGGTTGCCGACCCCTGTGCTAGACATACTGGCTGAGCAAATCTATTTGCAGCTGTTAGAGTACGTCTAGATAATCTAGGCTAATACGACATTGGAATTTTGTTGCTAAACCCAAAGCCATCATGAGATACAATCCAAAACACATTGCCCAGTGGCCAAACTGGACCAAATTTGTTTTACTGCCCTAGGATGGGGTCAGTTGACATGTGATCAACTTTGGTTAAGGATGGCTGAGTTAAAAGCTCACTTCTTGTTTGGTGTCATCGCCGTCAATTTCGTTTGGCCGTGGTGGCCAAATGCTTGTGAGTTCAAAGAAGCTTTTGATAACTTACATTGGGCCTGGCCTGAAGATGATATGTACCAAATGTCATGCTGTTTGGACACAATTTCTGACAGTTGATGATTTAGTTTCACTTTCAACAAAATTCAAAATGGCGGACAATCTAGTGGGTGGAAAGTGACGTCATAGAATGACATTGGAATTATAGGTTTATTTTCCCATCATAGGGAGTACATATGTTGAGCTCATAGTAAGTGAAACACTCAGATGTTCCCGCGAGAGATCACATGACCACAATTTGGAAGTGGCTTGGACTATGGGCTTGGGCTGTCATGTTTCCTTTCAATTTAATCCAAACATATGGACTTTTTTTTCCCCATAAAATGCTTCGAAATCACACATTTCCAGCAGGATGATCTTTCCCTCTGCACTCTATATTTGGACTATCCCCTGAAGATGGTGTCAGGAGAAGAACAACTTCAGGTAACTTATACTCTTCTGCACCCTGTCCATGTGTAACAGGGTTGGATTTGTGTTTCACTGAACTTGGGTTCAGCACTGTATGTATCTTTTCAGGGCTCTAGAGTGCGACCAATTTGGTCGCACATGCGACCTAATTTCTCAATGGTGCGACTTAAGAAAATCAGAGGTCGCACCGGTACGTCCAGCCGTTTGCGGGGGGCAAGTGTTTGCATAGAAACTCCGATTGAGGAGGCTCCTCTTTCCCCAGTGCCTTTCAGCGGCAGGCAGCAGCAACAAAGTCATCAGACAAGTCCGAGATCATTATCGAGTTTAACGTTGCCTACTACGATAGTTCAGATCGAAATAATTATTCAGAAGAAAAATGTTTTGAACGTATATCCAACCTAGGCAATAGCAATCATGTTGCATGCGTCCAATTTATAATAATTGCAGATGAAAAGACGTCGGCAAATTGCGGAGACAGAAAACAATATAGGTAGTTTTAAAAAAGAGTTTTGGCAATATTCGGTTAGCATGAGTCGGGTAAACTCATTCTGGTTGACAGTTATCAATTTATTCTAGTGTTTGGCGCAAATCGAGTATCGCAAATCTTCCTTTTAAAACCATAATCATCCTTGCATGTTTTACTGCTGTCATTGCGTCCGGTGAGCACACTGATTTTACCTCACTCATGTCAGATGCGGGAATGGCTTAAAGCTACATCAGAGAAACACTGATTGGCATTGACATTTAGATTGAGCATATTAAGACATGTTATTTCATATTACACAAATATTCTACCGTCTTGTTACAACATTAACCATATGCCTTATTGGAAATCTAAAAATCTAAAAATAAAAGCAGTGGGGCTGACAAATTTTGCAATCAAAATCACACAAAAAGATACTTCATACTAATACTAGTAAACATTTCTGGGAGATGCTAGCGTGACAAATTGGCCAAACATCAATAAGGATAGGCGCTGACTAAGACATTGAGTGTTGAGATGTGTAGCTTGATGCCCTTAAAAAGACTTGCACTCTGAATTAGGCCTAGATTTTATTTTTATTTCATTTCTCTTGATATGTTTTTAAGTTTAAATCAGCTTAAAGCACCAATACCATTTTACTAAGTTAAGTTTTCATCAAACAATTGTTAATAATTTACAATTCATATGGACAACCTATAAAACCTGCGATGTGGTCGGAAATTTGGGTGCACCTAACTTTTGTGCTGGTGCACCTAAGAAATTTTTTTTAGGCACACCAGTGCAACCAGTGCAAAAAGTTAGTCTAGAGCCCTGCTTTTCTTGTATCATTTTTGGGGTTCCATCTCACACAGGGGTTTTCCCACGTTGGGTCCCTTGTGTTTTCGTGTTGCCTTAATTCTGTCTCTTTTGCGAACTATTTGAGGCAGAGGTATGTGGCATTTTTGGACTGTTCTTGGATGTTCCCTGTGTATGTGCAGTTCTTGCTTGTAGGTTTTACCTGTTCTACCTATTCTAATACAGTAGCAGTATTAGGGCATTGTATTGTATGTTGATTTGCATTTTAATTACAATCCGCATTATAATAATACTGTGGGTTGCGTTTTCTCATGCTACCGCAAGCTAGCGCAGACAGGTAGTGCGATGCATAATTACCACTGCTAATAAAGTTATAGCTAAGTGCTAGCACTATACTGTGGTTTGATGTGGTTTACCTGGTTAATGTGCTTTATCTGTTTGGCAGGAGAGTCTGGCGTGCTCTGTCGCTGATTATTTTCTTTTCTATTTCTGCAAATTTCTCAGGTATGCCACACTTGATGTATTTTATTGTTGGTTGTACTGTGCATTTTGCATACAGTATAACGTTAGCGCTCTTTTGCAAACTATTTGAGTCAGAGGAGCTTCACGTTTGGCGTGCTCTGTCGCTGATTATTTTCTTTTCTATTTCTGCAATTTCTCAGAAAATGAAATATCAAAGACCAGGTCGGTGTGGTGATGTCCTTCTTATAGCCTACACAACGCAGAGGGAGTGTCATCTCGATTACACATGCACTTGCATAGCTAGAGAGACTTTGGCCCAGTCCCATTACTATCACTTCACTATCACTTCCCCTCGATTTTGGCCCTAACACTCGGTTTGCGCGTTCATGTGTAAGTGTAGGGTGTCCCAATACTTTCGGGACCGAGGGATAGTGGCTTTCAGCCCTTCAAATCGCCCCTTCAAACGGAGGGAGGTCTGGTGCAGACTTCGAACGAAGTGAAGTTGATGTGAAGATGAAATTACCCACGATTCTTTGCGAACTGATCAGCTAAACAAAATGATTGAGTGTCGGTACCCGATCTCTGTCCTCAGCTCTGGATAAGAGCTTCAAAAATATAGCTACTATTGCAATTAAGCATTTATATATTTTAATGTCGGGATATCTTAGTTTGATGTAAATTCAGTTGAATTCCGCACAGGTGTGTCAAAACATGACTATTAAAAAGATCGATATTTTTCAAAGAGCGTGTTGGTACCCGATCTGTGTCCGAATGCATGAGCTGTGTCCCGTTGTCTCAGTTCTGGATAGAACTTCAAAAAGATAGCTACCGTTGCAATTAAGCATGTATGCATATTTTTTAATGTCGGGATATCTTAGTTTGATGTGAATACAGTTGAATTCAGCACTGGTGTATCAAAACATGACTATTAAAAAGATCGATATTTTTCAAAGTGCGCAAATCTTTCAACAGAATTACCAGATCCTCTCATGTGGGTGATTTTCTCAATGATAATTTGTGGATGACGGCTTTTGAACAGTTTATGCCGGTTTAGAGCCTTATATCCGTTCAGACGCGTAAAACAGGTGAAGACGTTTTTACGCAAGTGTTGTCCCATTTATTAGGGGAAGATTTGCACTTCTCACTACACAATCGAGGGGTGTCTCATCTTGGAGGGAACTCGAAAACGAGTGCTAGTGTTAGGGAAGAGAAATGGGACTGGGCCTTTGTTTTCATTGTTGGGTCTCTGTACTCACTACTACAAAAGTTTCAGTTTGTTTGGAGCTTTCTGAATGTAACAGGTAGCTGTAGGAAGTATGTCTCCTCACAGCCACCGTTAGTTGTGTTACTCTCTGCCCGCCCCCAGGTAGTGTTCAGTGGCTGTTTCATTCATTTGTCTAGTATAAAACAGAATAGCCAGGTAAGACATGCGAGAGCCTTGCTGTCTAAACTTTCCACCCCGCCTCTTGGCACTGCTCCTGTCCAGGTATTTTTTGTAAAGTGTGGCACTGTTGTGAAAATGTTCTGTAACTTGTCTAATATGAAAAAAATGTTTAACAGGCTCTCTACGAGCGGTAGCGTACATGCTGCTTCCAGGTAGTATGCGGAGTAACCAAACAACCGAAGGTACGGATTTCTTTGTGGTTAGCGACAGACAGATTTCCATGTTTGTTATGTAGGGAAGAACATACTTATTGCATGAATGATGTGATGTAACTGTTAACATTATGCCTTACTTTGTAACGTGCAGGTGCTCTGCATGTAGCCTAAAGCAGCACCACGGAGCTTGTTAGACTGTACCATGGACTGCCAATTTGTGCGGGTTTGTGTTTGGAGAAGCAGGTAAACCCAAAGGAAATGGTCATCCTCATTTAGCATCTCTCTACAACGCATTACATGTATTAACGTTGATGGCTTGCTCTTTCAGACGGAGTGGCCACTGCTGCTTTGCCTCCCGTTAATTTTATGTAAATGTTTGCCTTTATGTTGTTCTGTATTTGTTTATTGTGTTCTTTCTTTGGTTTCAGTTTCATACAACTCCTTTAACTGCAAGGCTAAGAGGGTGGTGGTGGCTGCCTTAGTGCTAATTGGATTTGGCCATAATAGTTAATGTTAACCCCCCAGTCAGACTAGCGACTTGAGCTACGCGACCGGTTTCCATTCATTGTCAATGAGAGCAAGCGACCAGCGATAAGTCGCCCGGTGGGCGGGCCCAGAATAGACTTCAAGGCTATTATATGCAAATGAGGAGCGATGCGACTCGGCGACAGCCAATGCTAGTGAAGCCGAGGTACTCTGAACGAAACGGTCTCCCACTTAGATGATGGCGGCGCTAACGACAACGATCTCAAACTTGGCCACAAACTAAAAAGTTAGGGATTTATGACTTCATATTTTGGAAATCGGAAAATATTAGTTTCATACACAAAAAATACCTGTGCTGATGTACGATTTTCTACCAAGTACCTAAGTTAGCAACATGCTACCAACGAATCACAGCCCTGAGTCACGCCTCCTCAGCGACCTGAGTCGCTTGGATTTGTAGCTAGTCTGACTGGAGGGTAAAGTGTCAGGCCACCATTTGTGGAAATAAGTTCATTTTGCACCTCCCCTCGAGTAAAGCAATGGAGTTTTACCTTTTTTCAGTTCATCTAGCCGTTCTCCAAGCCCGGCGATACCACTTGCAGCTTTTTTTTTTTTTTTAAGATTTTTTTTGCCTTTAATCAGATAGGACAGTATAGAGATGGACAGGAAACAAGTGAGAGAGAGAAGGGGTGGGATCCGGAAATGACCTCGGGTCGGAATCGAAACCGGGTCCCCGGTGTAATGGTCTGACGCTCTAGCCACTGAGCCACGACGCCCCCGAGCATGGATAGCATCACAAGTAGTATAGACCATCTTTTTTTGAAAGATTTTTTGGGGCTTTTTTTTGCGTTCAATCAGATAGGACAGTATGGAGATGGACAGGAAACAAGTTGGGGGAGAGAGAAGGGGTGGGATCGGGAAATGACCTCTGATCGGAATCGAACCCGGGTCCCCGGTGTAATGGTCTGACGCTCTAGCCACTGAGCCACGGCGCCTCCGAGCATGGATAGCATCACAAGTAGCATCGCGCTCGCTAGCATCATGCTTAAAAGTAACAAATATTTCCGGTAATTCTCCCATAAAGATAGATAAGAAAGATAAGAATCCTTCACTTTAAGTTTCCTGTCTAACCTGACTTTAATATTCTTCTACTACAGTTGTGCTATTTCTGACATTAATATTGTAAGTATACATACCTCTCTTACATTCCATTTGTGTCTTATTTGATTGAAAATTCTGTAAAAAGAAGTATAGGACAATCAGGCATGGCTTTCAAAGCATGAATATATGCCTATAATAAATATGGTATACACAAGTGTGTGTGTGTGTGTGTGTGTGTATGGGTGGTTGACGTTAACATGACATGGCCTTTTTTGTTCCCATGTGCTAATCATAATTAAATGATAGAAAAGTGTCAAAAACTGAGATGATATTGTTCAGAAAGTGCTGTTTTAAATGAACATATAGAGCATTAATGGGAATACTTTTCTACTTTTTCACAATTTTCAGCCAAATCTGTAAAAAAAGAACCTCATATGGCGTGGCTGTCCTGATCATATTTCAAGAAGTTTGACTTAGGGTAAAAGCAAGAAAATTAATTCATTTTCTGTTTATTCAATCATATATTGATTACCCAAAGGGTATAATCCAGAGTGAATCAACACGTAGCCCTGCTGTTTTATACTGGTAAACGCTACTGAAAGTCACCTCAATAATCAAATTATGTCCATCGTAGAGTTTGCAAAACGGTAGCTAACACTAACTGAAGGAGGCATGTCAAAAACGAAACCTAATCGATTTGCTTTTATATATCTTGGTTGCAATCTGTGATCCAGCTGTTAGTAGCGCAAGGTATTCATCCAGGCTGAGAGCGCACTGGTTAAAATGTCTGTATAGATTTTAATTATTTTACTTGTTCTGTTTTTCTTTTGTTGGAGTGTTGTTTTTGTATGATTGTCCTGGTTTGGGTTGATGTTTTTCTATTTGTTTTTTGTTTTGTTTTTGTTTGTACTATTTATATTATGTGGATTTGGACAAGTGTCTGGCGAATAAACTGAATTGATATTGAATTGTTACCGTTAGCTGCCATTTCGCTATCTCAGTCTGCGTTGCATGAAATCCATTGATTGAGGTGGCTATCAACAGTGCTTGGCAATATAAAACAATAGGGCTACGTGTTGATTCACTCTGGATTTTTCCTTTAAGGGTGCTTAACTAAAAGTTCAGGCAGAATTATTTGCCACTATCAACAAAAATGTTTCGTCCCTGTGACACCATATTCCTTTTTTTTAAACAGGCAATGGTCTGGAGAACATTGCAGTCAGGGTCCTTCTTTTAGGGGGAAGAAAAACACCTCAGGAGGTCACTGAGGGTACATCTCAATACATAATTCCTCCGACCTCCTTTCCTCACTTCCAACCTTTCCTCCGACCTAGCCCCTCCTCCCGTGAAGGAAGCAATGATCGGAGGATGGAGGAATCGAGGGCAGACAGATACAAGAAATGAGATGTCCTCCTGATTCATGCATCACTAGTATGAGAGGTCCACTACAGATGACATCTCTGAAACAACTCACCAAAATAAATGCTATATTCATCAAATATAGGCTATAACAACCACCAAACAATTTTATTCATCATAATGCAATGTAATTAAACCAAGACAATTAAACCACGATCTGTTTTGCATCAGTTCACTTTTGTCTTATAACCACGGACAATGCACATCATAATAAACTCGACTAAACAACTTTCTTGCTGAAGTTGAAGATGTTTTTTATTATTTCTAATATGCTTTTTCCTTGCTCCAAACAGTCATATGAACTCCCTTTTCGCAAATAGCAAACTCGTTTTTTTAATTGGATGTTGAGGTGACAGAATGGGAGGGCATTTAAACTGTTTAGACTCTCGATTCAAGCCAATGAACGCACATTCTCGCTGTTCGCGCTTCCGTGTTTTCCCCGCAAAGGATACACCTGTGCTTCCTCGCTTATCGGACCTTTCTCCTCTCTCCTCCGTCCTCGTTCCTCTCTCCTCCTCGGAGCAATTAGAGAATTGAGACATCCTCGATGACGTCGAGCCTCGAACAATTTCCGGGGCACAAGTACGGAGGACAGAGGACCGAGCCCGAGGAAGCATATTGATATGTACCCTGAAAGTTACAAAATGATTTATCCTTCTTCATGTTTTCCAAAAAAATCCAGTATATCTGGTACTCCTGCTTAAGTTCAAGTTTTCACTGTCATTTGGTGTGACTGATTTTACCCCAAAATGCCCAACTAAAAATTATTTTCTGTCAGTGTTATCTTTTGAACTATGCTAAGAAAACATTAAGACTCATGGCTTAATATCATGCTAAATGCATGAAATGCCATATGGTGTGACGCAATATGTCCTTTGGTGTGACACAATATCAAGGAAAACATAAAGAAAGCCCTCCCACTTACTTACTAAGGTTGGAAAGCTTACCTCGCTCGCGCACCCAACGCACTATACGCGAGCGGGCAAAGTAAGGGGTGAGTCTTCCGAAGGAACTAAATAATCTGCACTAACTAAATAAACTCAAAACGTGCAGAAAGTAACCACCATGGTGAAAACAAAAAATATCAAAACTGAATTAGTGCTGTCAAACGATTAAAAAAATTAATCTGATTAATCACAAAATTTTTCAAAGATTAATCGTGATTAATCACTTTTAATCGCAACTCATTTCCTCCAGTAAGAATTTGGATGCTAGGGTATGTTGGATCCTTATTTTGCCCTGTAAAGGCCCTGATACTGAATAGTTGGCTTTGTTCGTCTCAAATGGGGCAATTCACACCTGTCCCCTACCCCGAAGGATTCCCCAAACATGTTTTTGGACAGTCAGGAGCTAGGCCATAATCTTTGTATAGTTTGACTTGATAACCGTTCCATTTTCTATCTGAAATTTAACATAATACATGCCATGAAAGTGGAACCATATCCATCAGGATTAATCTGAGTTAATTTTTTTAATCCGAGTTAAATTTTTTGGATTAATCACGTGATTAATCAGTTAATTGTGCCAGCACTAAACTGAATATAAGCAACTAAAAAGTTAGCCAAAAAGGGAGAACAGAACATAAAGTGCGGCTGTGCCAGCGTCTGAGCGAAGAGAGCAACAGCCATCTTGGAAAGGGGCAGGCTTTTATACTGGTGGGCTGGCACCACTGATGAATGAAAACCAGTAGGGGAGCCAGAAGCTCAGCAAGCTCCATCTACACAGGAAATACAGAACGCAACTGCCAGACAAGTCAGGACTGGGTGAACAGTCCATATACCGAGTTTGGATGTGATACCTCAAAGCATGGCCGAGATATGAGGTCACTTCCGGTTTGGCCGACTTCGGTATCAAATTTCATTGGCCGTAGAGGCAAGCACTTGGAATTTCGAACAGAACAATAGATAAGTTTTGTGAGGCATGGTTCAAAGATGATGTGTACCAAGTTTCGTGTGAATCAGACAAGTATGGGACAGCTGAAATGTTAATTTCACTTTTGACAAAAGTGAAAGTCTCCCTTTTTGGCCAACTTTTTAGTTGCTTATATTCAGTTTTGATATTTTTTGTTTTCACCACGGTGGTTACTTTCTGCACGTTTTTAGTTTAGTTAGTTAGTGCAGATTATTTAGTTCCTTCGGAAGACTCACCCCTTACTTTGGCCGCTTGCGTATTGTGTGTTGGGTGCGCGAGCGAGGTAAGCTTTCCAACCTTAGTAAGTAAGTGGGAGGGCTTTCTTTATGTTTTCCTTTTCTCTTTGTGTAACCACCATGGCTTCTGTTAACGGGTTTTTCTTGTGTTTTGATGTATTCCTTCGTTGTACTGATCCCGAACACGCTTGAGGAACAAGTAAACAATTACTTTTCCGTAAACCTGTTTTCAGTCTCTTGATGTTGCTTTATCCAAAAGTTGGGAGATCGTAACAGACCATATGATTATTTTGTCACACCATATGATACAAAATGTATTCAAATTAGGGGGGTATAGATTAATTTTTTAATCTCAAGTAAGTTTGGAATTAATCTAGATTAATCTACATTAAAATGCAGAATTCTGCCAAAGGCACTCATAAAAATTTAATGTGTGTGCTACTTAAATAATGTCTAACAGTAAGTCTTGTTGCAGACAAGTCAAGACATGACTCCACCTTCATACCCAACCCTTCATAAATGTGAAAGTTAGAATGTCAATAACCTATCAGAATAAAAGTCCAGTGGTCTCAAAGCAGCACTGCCATTTATGTTTGTCACCCGATCATGTCACACCTGAATATTTGATGAATATCTTATGAAGTCTACTTTAAATGTTACTTTACTATACAGGTTTCGAAGTATTCATAATCACTTATTGAGTTTAACACTGAGAGGTAGGTTTAAAGTACTTTGAGATGACCTCGGAACAGTTGGATATTCCCCTTTTGAATGTGGGCAAAGTATAATTTTTTTTATAATTACCCCAAGGTGAGATTTTTTTATGAAACATTTAAATTAGATGCTCATGATCTGATACTGCATTTGTCCATTACTCTGATTTGACTTGATCTGGTAACAGGTTTAAATCAAGGACTTAAATGCTTCTTTGAGACCATTGGACAGGAGCAAGCAATTTTTTTAAATTAATTAATATTATTATTTGTAATTTTTTTTAATCTGTTACCTGAATATGTAATATCAGATACATCAGGGTCCACAAATACTGGTCAGCTCTAGTTTACCTCTCAGTGGTAAACTCAGATGAATGATTATGAATACTTCGCAACCTGTATAGTCAGACCCTCCAGGATTTACATACAAATATCTAGGTGTGTTATTTGATGCCCAGCTTAAATGGGGCCAGCACATGGAGTTCCTATGCTCTAGGATCAACCAGCGGCTTCACTTTTTAAGAAGGTTAAGAGTGTTTGGCACAGACAGGGACATTATGTTGGCTTTTTATAGGGCTACAATTGAATCTATTATCAGATATGGCATTGCAATATGGTTTGGCAACCTGTCTGTTAAACTTAAGGCCTCATCAAAACCTCATCAAAAGAGCTGGGAAGATAATGGGAATGGCCCCTCCTACTTCACTGCAAGATCTATTTGATGAGGCAGTGAGGAAGCAAGGGCAAAACATTTTAGCGGATACAGAGCATGTCTTACGTAGCGAGTATGACCTATTGCCCTCAGGCAGGAGACACAGAACTCCTAATTTCAAAACAAATAGATTTAAATTCTCAATGATTCCTTGGTCCATTAAACTGCTGAATAGCAGGTCTTAGGGGGTGGGGGCGGCTGTGTGTGTGTGTGTGTATGTGGTTGGGTGGGTGGGTGGGTAACTTATTCATGGGTATTTATTAGCCTAGTTATAGGAATGTATATGATGTTTAAATGACTGCTCTAGTTTTAGAAGAGGGTATCAGGCTAAATGTACTGTTGTTTACATGTTGCTTGTGTATGTGTACATGTCTGTCTATTGTGTATTTCATTCTCATGCCCAAGACAAATTTCTCTACTCAGAGACAATAAAGGCTTATCCTATCTTATTTCGTGATGTTGCGATTTGCAACTTCAATGCAACTTCAACCAATCCCCGCCACTTCATCGCGGCCATGCAATTTTGAGGAATCACCGCACCTTTCCCACAACTTTCTGGAAGGTTTCTTGAAATATCACCATTCACTCGCGAGTGAAAGACTCAACGGGTGCAGAACTTTTATCCTGGTCCTAGTTTAGTGGTGCAAAGGTTACTGTGCATTTTCTGAATGGTCTTCCTCCAGCAAAACAGCCGCTAATCACAATATTCTTGATAATTTAAGCTATTGATATTTACGTTACGTTTATGTTATGGAGCAAGTGTTACCTTAAATTACATATTGGACTGAATGAGCTCTATTTCATTGCGTGTGTCCCTCTCTCTCTCTCCCGCTCCCTCCATGTGTGTGTGCGCGTGTGGATTCCAAGATCACAAGTTATTCCACTTAGATAAATGACGAATTCAAGCGAAGTTGCAAGTTATTGATAATGTAGGCTAGACTAGTACTATCTCCACAAAGAATTTGACAGAATTTATTTTTGACCGAGCCCCCTTTGTCATAGGACACTAAACGCACATTAAGTTGGCTCCCATTCTTTAGGTCAAACAGAATTCAAAACAATCACATTTTTTTTTTAATTTGTGTAAGCTAGCCTGCGTCTTTTTCATGTTTTAAGATATCAAGCCAAATGAACTACAATTCTTATTAGGGTGCATCAAATTTGAATGGGCAATTTAAATTTGAAAACATCAAGTTGGCTGGCCTTGCATGTTGATCCAATTGATAGAAAAATTACTTTTGCAAAGTTTTGAGAAATTTCATTGAGATTTAGGGGTGCCACCGGCCCTCTGTTTTTTGTTAGCTTAAGCGCTAATTTGCTAGTTGCCACCAATGGAGTTCTAAGGTAACCAAAACTGCAGCTCAAGAAAATTGAGGTGATCTTTCGTTTTTGGGTTTGATGTGTTTTAATGCATATTATAACTATCATATATGTACTTAGAACATATGTATAGGTATTTTCTGATCATTTCATCTAGCTAAGACCTAAGCTTTTTGGAGGTTTAGTTAATATAGAAAAGCATAGGCCTATCCAAAATAAATCATTATTAGCTCCACAACTATGTAGTCTATTTACATAATCTTGGTATGTATGGATAGGTAAGACCCCAGAGAACATGTAAGCAGTCTGTTATTGTCTAGGTGTCACTTTACCTTAGTGCCTTTAGATTAAAAATACAAAAAAAATATAAATGTGTTACCCTCAACTAAAATGTATTGTTAATTATAAAATAGATAACACCCTCATGCCAATGGTTATATCTACCAAAATGCCACGAGGGTATGATAGTAATAATATGCATTAAAACATGGCAAACATAAAAACAGAAAGATCAACTCCGTTTTCTTGAGCTGCAGTTTTTGTTACCTCAGAACTCCATTGGTGGCCACTAGCATTGTTAGCGCTTAAGCTAACAAAAAACAGAGGGCCGGTGGCACCCCTAAACCATCATGTATCGGAAAAATATTTTGCATGTGTTGTTTTTACCTGTATTGGAACACTTTTATCACCCAGCCATATCAACATTCAAGAATTGGTTAATTTGATGCACCCTAATACTTATTATATTATTTTATATCTCCGCATTAAAATTAAGCAGATTTTTTCTTTCAGCCATGTAATTGTTACACAAAAAGTATTTATTGTACCCTATAACAAACAGTACAGCTCATAGCTTGCTTCTTGCTGTAGCTACTTCTGTTGTAGCTTCTCAATATATAAAGAGTGCTTGCTCCCTGGCGATGGCTTCACATTACTAAAAATAATGCTTAAATACAGTCTGCTCAGTGCAATCAATCAAGCCCAATATGATTAAGGTTATATGTTGATGAATATGATGAAGCTGAGGATGATGACATGCAACAACCACCCCCTTCTTCTTTGCTTTAAAGCAGCACTTTCATCACTATTTCAGATATATTTTTAAAATAATATTTTGTTCTGGTTTATCTACAGATGAACTTGGATGGCATGTAGTCGAAGGGTTGATAGCCAAAACCATAATTTCCATTAGCCATTCATAATGCGCATTCTGCAGTTCTAGAACAACCTCAAAATAAAAGAAAACCTATAGTTCCAATATGGCATTGTTCACTGCATAGCTATCAACCAACCATCATCAAACACATCAAAATAGTGCTGCTTAAAAAAAACCAAAAAAACCCACAACTTTCCGCAACTTTTCTTGCCATCCGCAATTTTCTCACAATAAAATGCCTAAAATCAGTGCAACTTCTGCCGCAACTTTTCATAAAACCTGCCGCGGAATCAAGCATTTTTGACTGCAAATTATCACAAAAAAGGCCCACGAAATCCTGGGGGGACTGTATAGTAAAGTGACTTTTGAAGTAGACTTCATAAGATATTCATGAAATATTCAGGTGTGACATGATCCAGTGACAAACATAAATGGCAGTGCTGCTTTGAGACCACTGGACTTTTATTTTGATAGGTTATCGACATTCTAACTTTCACATTTATGAAGGGTTAGGTATGAAGGTGGAGTCATGTCTTATGAAGCAGTCATGAATGCTTTGTGAGCTTTTTATGAAAGCTGCTATGAATGTGTTATGTACTCACCCGTCAAGTAAAGTGTTAACGGTTAGGTTTTCGCTGGCGTGCTGCACGGATTTGGATGAAATTTTCGGACCACGTCTGTATTGGGACAAGGAAGAACTGTTTCGATTTTGGTGGTGATCGGTGATTCAGAACACCCCCTAGAGTGGATTTTGACAAAAGTGAAACTAACATTTTAGCTGTCCCATACTTGTCTGATTCACACGAAACTTGGTACACATCATCTTTGGACCATGCCTCACAAAACTTATCTGTTGTTCTGTTCGAAATTCCAAGTGCTTGCCTCTACGGCCAATGAAATTTGATACCGAAGTCGCCCAACCGGAAGTGACCTCACATCTCGGCCATGCTTTGAGGTATCACATCCAAACTCGGTATATGGACTATTCACCCGGTCCTGACCAGGAAAAAAAATACTTTGTACTCTCTAGCACTCCTAGTGGTCAAACATTGTATCTCAGCTATGCGTTGACAATAGGCATGTTCGACATGTAAAGCTGCCTGCAGCCAGAGATGTATTGTGGTTAGACGCGGTGTTCGACTTCTGACTTCACCTAATTTGTGAATGTGTCACGAAAATGCGCCCACAGCACGTCACTCAAAACTCGCGGTATCAAGGCGCTTGCAGCCAAAACCCGCATCTCCTTTTTCTCGGCTGCAAGAGGCTGCATCCCACCCCCATGACGTAACTCATTATTCTGATTGGTTTGAAACTCCTCATGACAAATATGACACCCACCACGTTGTACTCATGGTGCGTTTTATTATCCTCCGCAAGCCGTCTCGGTGCTCGGATTGTCACGTGACTTTACACTTCAAGTGTTCAACATTGGCCTCACTGCAACACTGACTCCCACATACATAGGTAGTTATATGGATGCAGTGTTAATATGAGTGATTGAAATAGTTATTTAAACCACTAACACAGTCCAAACACAATGAAAACAGCAAGTGACACAGGCAGCAGCCATATTGGATTTGTTATCGGAGTTGTTGCTCTGTCTAGTCTGAGCTGTACGAGGAAACAAGACCACTTGACGAAGAAAAGGGGCGTGGTACGCGCCATTTCTTCGGAGCATGCGAGATCCTAGGATAATAAAACACAGGGTCACTGAAAATGGGTTTATTTGAATGAGCTGCTGCTAAGCAGTATGCAAGTTTTGCCCAATGAAATAGCCTTATTGCTCTCCAGCATGGCTTGGTTTAAGTCAAAAAGCCATCTCAAATAAGCATTTCATACCATATTGCTATTTTTTAAAAAACACCTTCAAACACAACTCTGTTCCTCTTGCATTGCAATAATAATTTATTAAGCAACATTATATGATTTATTTCGTCAGTTATCACGTTTATTTTAATGATTAAATGAGGGGATTCAAGCTGTTTTCTACGCCAGCCTGCTGGCAGTTGTTTGTATTACATCAGCTCCAGAGCTGTGTCTACTTTACTTTCACTTTCGGGTGCTGCTTGTCTCCAACATCATCCCGGTTCTCCTCCAAGTAAAGTCATTGTTTACTACCGCAAACTCTCTCGGTTGTGAGTTATTCCTAACCACTGGCGTGGTGGCAGCGCAAAGTCACCGTACCCAGCCCCACACGGACCTTGACTCAAACGAACGAGTAAACAACCGGCTTTTACAGAAGGTAGTAAACTTCTCCTCCAAACATGTCTGCTAACAGTCGCGCACCGAAACAGTGGTGCTTGTCCAAGCAAGAGACTCTAAATTCGTTCGAGAATTGGAAACAAAATTTGCTTTACACTTTGTCTTTGGATCCATTGTTTGCACCGTTTCTCGTGGCGGGGGCTACATGGACCAAAAAGGGCAAAGCTACCGTCCTCAGAGGCTTCGAAGACGATGGTGAGCCCGTTCCAAATGCGCGCAGACGAACTGCTCAACAAAAAGTGAGCCAACTGGAACTGATGCTAGGTCAGATTGCTAATTACTGCCCCGTGATTTCACGAAACACCATTGTTAAAAATTCCACCTCTATTGATTCTATTTGGCAAGCGATCAGACTACATTATGGTTTCCAGACAACTGGTGCTCAACTTATTGACTTTGTTGACATTCACTTAGAGACAGATGAGCGACCTGAAGACTTATTTCAGCGCCTCATGGCATTCACAGAGGACAGCCTCCTCAAAGCCAATGTTTTATCCCACCATGGGGAAAATGTAGCTGAAGACGAAGAGCTTTCCCCAACTCTGGAAAACTTTGTTGTCTTAACATGGCTACGTTTAATCCACCCTGACTTACCCAAACTCATTAAGCAACGCTACGGCACTGAGCTACGCACACGCACTTTGGCATCCATAAAACCTGAAATTTCACAGGCTCTAGACTCGCTCCTTAGCGAGATCCGTTCTGCTGATGATGCCAAAATAATGCGCACCGCTGCCTCAAACCTGACATATGAGAAGCTGCCCCCCCGCAGAGCCCCTTATAGCCCCTCGCCCAAAAGTGACAGTAGAAACTACACACGTCAAAAATCATGCCCTCTCTGCAGACAGGCCGGCCGGCCTAGTGACACACATTACCTCAGCACATGCAAATTCCTGCCGGAACAGGACTGTAAATTCATGCTGAAAGCCAGGCACATAATCACTGTGCTCGATGATGAGCCTGAGGGAGCAACTGCTTACGATGAGCCCCACACTGATGAGCCCCCTCTCACTGAGTTTACAGAGCCCGCACAGCCTCGTGCCCGGGCTGTCCAAGTCCGCCAGTCACCATACATTGACACCTTTCACAAACACCATCACGCACGCATTATCCTTGACAGTGGAGCTACATGCAATATGATCAGAATGTCTGCTGCTCGCCGGCTCGGTGTACATGTCACCTCCAGCTCCCAGTCAGCCCATCAGGCAGATGGGTCATCTCCCATGAAAGTCATCGGGGAAACCCGCCTCACATTTAGTCGTGATTCTAAGACATTCCATTTTGATGGCCTAGTCGTGGAAAATTTAGATGTTGATGTACTGGCAGGCACCCCCTTCATGGCTACCAATGACATTTCTGTGAGACCTGCTAAAAGACTTGTTACCATTGGTGACGGGACGGCTTTTTCTTATGGCTCTAATGACAACCTGCAAAGTGGCCATGTTGTGCGCCGCACAATTGTGTTACGCGCACCCCCCACATCGACCACCATCTGGCCTGGTGAGTTCATAGAAATTTGCTTGCCACCTGATGCCCCTCCAGATTCAGCATATGTCATGGAGCCCCAACAGGACTCGCATAATGTGCGCAGGTGTGACGTATCCAACACCTGGCTGCGCCCAGGGGTCGTATCCAGTGTTGCGGGGAGAATCCGTATCCCAAACCTGTCTGGTGAACCCCATATCCTGAAGCGCCATGAACACTTCTGCCAAGTAGATCCCCTCTCCTCACCAGATACACCTCAGCCTTCTCCTGCCACATTCACCATGTCCCCCGTTCGCCGTCACCTGTGCTTTGTCCCTCCTATCCCTCATCACCCTGCGACCCCCAGGAGGTTTTGAATGCCCCACTTGATGATGAGTGCGGCCCGCCTTCCTCGCCTAGGCGCTCCACTAGGCGGCGCCAGTTGCCGTCTCATCTGAGTGACTATGTCCTTGACCTGTGATGGACATTACATATCCTTTAATGCGGGCCTTGCGCCACACGTTTTCTTTGATGCATTACACTGTGTTTATGTGTTCTACTGGTGTTGTGTGTACTAGTCTGTTTGGGCATACAGTACTTCTGTGCTCCCTTAATCTCTTCTGCTTAATATGCAGTGTTATGTCAGACTGTTTAGTTAATGGTTCCTGTGGTGGTGTAGGCACTGTTTCAGTAACTCGCTCTCTCTGCTGATGATTGTGGGCATGGGGAGGGAAGGTGGTCACGCCAGCCTGCTGGCAGTTGTTTGTATTACATCAGCTCCAGAGCTGTGTTTACTTTACTTTCACTTTCGGGTGCTGCTTGTCTCCGACATCATCCCGGTTCTCCTCCAAGTAAAGTTATTGTTTACTACCGCAAACTCTCTCGGTTGTGAGTTATTCCTAACCACTGGCGCTATGCAAACAAACTTCCGTTATATCTCCTGACATCACGTCCATGTTCACGTGTTGTATGGCTGCAGCTGTGTTGTCCACCTTGTCCCCCATGCTTTTTGACTCCCACCGACGTATTTCCGTACATCTCGTTGGCTTAAGGCTCTAGCTGTACCGATCCAGGGGCCGTATTCTCAAAGAATCTTATCTTAACTTTAGGAGTATTCCTAAACCGCACTAAAAGTTTTTATGTAGGAGTTATTTCTTAAAAGTAATTCACAACGCCTCTGAGACCTACTTTTAGTTAGGATAAATAGCAACTCTTAGTCTAAGATAAAACCTCCGTTACTGTGGTTGACGTCAGCTCTCATGCACGAGCCTGCTTGCATTTACATCGGAGATTGGTTGATGAGATCAACCAAATTCAACTTGATCGTGAATAAATTGCATACATATTTTAACACGGGTTGTGGTGGCAGATTGCATTCCTTATTTGCTGCTGCATATTGCTTGATGACAGATACTCGAATAAATGACATTGCATGGGCATTAACAAAGGTTACGCTTTGCATACATTCGCGATGTGTTAGGAGTTGGTCTTAGTGACTTAAAAGTCCTCTGGACCTCTCCTAAGCTGTCCCAGACTTAGGCGCTACTTTTAGCGCTAAATTGTTTTGTAAATTACTCTTATCCCAAAAAATTAGGGGCCGTATTCTCAAAGAATCTTATCTTAACTTTAGGAGTACTCCTAAACTGCACTAAAAGTTTTTATGTAGGAGTTATTTCTTAAAAGTAATTCACAATGCCTCTGAGACCTACTTTTAGCTAGGATAAAAGGCAACTCTTAGGCTAAAATAAAAGTTGTGTTGCTATGGTTGACGTCAGCTCTCATGCACGAGCCTGCTTGCATTTACATTGGCGATTGGTTGATGAGTGACAGGTGGGCGTAATCTGCGTGATATTCTCTGGCTGTGCTCCGCTGTTCTCCTGTGTTACGACCGCAGCGCATAAGACAAGCCATAAATGAAACGGTAACGAGATTCGCGGTGGAATAACAAAGTATCTTTGCACCGTTTTTACTGCACCTTTGAGAGCACATTTAGAAATAGAGGAAGTACACAAACGAAACTTGACTGTGAAAAATTGCATATATATTTTAACACGGGTTTGGTGGCATGTTTGCATTCCTTGTAAACTGTGCAATCCATGGATGCTCAAATAAATGATTCATAATACATGCAATCGCGATGTGTTAGGAGTTGCTCTTAGACCATCTCCAGACCATGAATACGGATGAACAGCTGGATTATGAGCTGATTATGGATTGTGGGCTGGCTATGTCAGGCTAATATTTTATAGCTAATAGGTTAGTTAATTGGAACAAACAAAGGAACAAATTTGGAACAAAAAGGCCATGTCATGTCAACCACCCATATATACCATATTTACATTTCATGTCATTATTCATTAATTTTTCAATTCTTTCAATACTACATCACAGAATTATAGCCCGTTTTCAACTCTTTACCTCATTGATTACTCGTGCTGTAATTTCATGCCCACTGTGTTGTGTAGCCAGACATAGCACACAGATTAGAGTGTGGTCAGTTTCGCAGAATAATTCCAGCTCTCTGTTGTGCTGTAGACAGACTCTCTGCTCCAGAGAGTCCATCTCCAGACCATGAATACGGATGAACAGCTGGATTATGAGCCGATTATGGATTGTGGGCTGGCTATGTCAGGCTAATATTTTATAGCTAATAGGTTAGTTAATTGGAACAAACAAAGGAACAAATTTGGAACAAAAAGGCCATGTCATGTCAACCACCCATATATACCATATTTACATTTCATGTCATTATTCATTAATTTTTTCAATTCTTTCAATACTACATCACAGAATTATAGCCCGTTTTCAACTCTTTACCTCATTGATTACTCGTGCTGTAATTTCATGCCCACTGTGTTGTGTAGCCAGACATAGCACACAGATTAGAGTGTGGTCAGTTTCGCAGAATAATTCCAGCTCTCTGTTGTGCTGTAGACAGACTCTCTGCTCCAGAGAGTCCATCTCCAGACCATGAATACGGATGAACAGCTGGATTATGAGCCGATTATGGATTGTGGGCTGGCTATGTCAGGCTAATATTTTATAGCTAATAGGTTAGTTAATTGGAACAAACAAAGGAACAAATTTGGAACAAAAAGGCCATGTCATGTCAACCACCCATATATACCATATTTACATTTCATGTCATTATTCATTAATTTTTTCAATTCTTTCAATACTACATCACAGAATTATAGCCCGTTTTCAACTCTTTACCTCATTGATTACTCGTGCTGTAATTTCATGCCCACTGTGTTGTGTAGCCAGACATAGCACACAGATTAGAGTGTGGTCAGTTTCGCAGAATAATTCCAGCTCTCTGTTGTGCTGTAGACAGACTCTCTGCTCCAGAGAGTCCATCTCCAGACCATGAATACGGATGAACAGCTGGATTATGAGCCGATTATGGATTGTGGGCTGGCTATGTCAGGCTAATATTTTATAGCTAATAGGTTAGTTAATTGGAACAAACAAAGGAACAAATTTGGAACAAAAAGGCCATGTCATGTCAACCACCCATATATACCATATTTACATTTCATGTCATTATTCATTAATTTTTTCAATTCTTTCAATACTACATCACAGAATTATAGCCCGTTTTCAACTCTTTACCTCATTGATTACTCGTGCTGTAATTTCATGCCCACTGTGTTGTGTAGCCAGACATAGCACACAGATTAGAGTGTGGTCAGTTTCGCAGAATAATTCCAGCTCTCTGTTGTGCTGTAGACAGACTCTCTGCTCCAGATCTTTAGTGGCCTCCACCAGGCTGTGTCTCAGCAGTGCTGGAGCTGTGTAGTGCTGCCTCACGTGGGTCTCACAGAAGGAGGAAATGCAGGTCAAACAGGACTTCATTGCTTTCTTGGAACAAACTGAGCAGATCACTCCTTTATCTTCTCTGTATGTGAACCAGATGAAGAAAAAGTGAGTACACAGAACCTCTCTCAAGTTTTATCAATCAAAACATTTTCAAGGACCCCCCCAAAGCTGGAGGAGGTATAACGTTAGACCCATTTTCACTTAACAGAGTAGCTTTTGCTAAAACCTTATTCTTTTGTCATATGTGTGGATTTGTTTGCGGTCACCCTGGCACCACATAAGATATGCACTACCTGTAACAAACAGTTATTTGCTCCCTCAAGTAAACTCATGTTATAAATCCACAAATAAACTAATAATTATGTACCATTAGGGCTGGGCGATATGAGCCAAAACTGATATCCCGATATTTTGGGGCCAAGGGGCGATATACGATATATATCAATATTTTAACGACGAAGAGTGAAATGTTTTGTATAGACTCAACACCACCATTATGACAACGCAACCAGTTTTAAGACTGATTTCATATTGCTCCAACACAGCTGTGCAATAAAGTGTAAACAATAACATACAGGCTACCAAGGCAGTCAACAATGACTGACAATGGGCCAACAGCTCTGCAACATTTAACATTTATTTATTTATTTTCTTTTTCGTCCTGTTCAACATGGATTCGTGGAGGTGAATACCACTTTAAAAAAAAAAAAAAAAAAACTATAGTTGTAGCATGATATTGCTATAATTATTGCTATCAGAAATCATTAACATGTTCAAGTAGTGCCAGAGAGATGTTTGTATGTCTTTTATGTACCTAGTTCACAAGTTTGCCAAAAAAAAAAAAAAAAAAAGGATGGTGGTCCTTTAAATTATAGCCTACTAGGCCTATATTTTTGAAAATATGGCATTATGGTCTACATGAGTAAACCTACATTGCATAGATACAGACGGCAAGTCCGGGCACGCCCATGAAATCAGCTCCTCGTGTCCCCCATGTGGGGGAAAACAAACCCTAAATTAGTGAAGGAGTCAATGGCATGCTAAGCTACAAGTTACACTGAGCACCATCTACAAGGAGCCAGACACATTTTTGAGGACAATGCCTGAAGGTAGTAATGATGGTCAGATGGTCCGATGTGAATTCTGTACTTGAAACCCCTCCAAACGCGATACTGATGACAATTTAGATGATGTTTGTTAGCTTCATTAGCTTGCTAACTAGCCAACTTCATTGATCACCACAGTAAATGTAGCTAACTTTAGCTTGCTTAACTGAGCTAATCAGACTTGTGATTGAAAGTTGCTTTACTTTTGACAGGAGCAGAGACGGCTCATGACATTTCTGTTAGTGTAACTGCAATAAACAAATGATGGAAAAATTATTTTAGTCTAAACACAAGTAGGCAAACAGGTCATGATTAGAGAAAACATCTAATATGGACTTTGTTCAATTTTACTTAGCAATCTTTTATTGTTAAGCAACTTTCTCTACCTTGTCCATTCACCATAATGTTAAATTGGCCTCTGTTATCCCCCACGCTGACTCCACCCTCGCACTTTGGGGGCGTTAACCGTACTTGCCGTCTGTATCTATGGGCATACCTTTAAAATGCCATATTGCCATTTTGCCCTGCAAGAAGCTCTCAGTGACGAAGTGATTTGAAGATGAGAGAGAGACAGAGGGGTATACGGTCAGATATGCGTCTGCATAAAGCTATGACGCTCACAAACATTCTCTCTGTCAGTTGCGCTCCGAACTGTTTCACCTCTCTCACTCGTGCTGCAATTTTGAAACTGATAATTGCGGTATTGAACTGGTATTCAGTTCAAGAGAAGAGATTTCTAAGCGACAACATTAATAATCTAGCTAATTAACAACCTAAATATCGAACATGCGAGATAACGTCAATGATTGTGTCGGTAAAATACGGGTCAAAACACAATAGAGGGTCATTCCACGCCAACTCACCTAAGGCTCCCAGTTCATGTCATGGATTTCATTGAAAAAAAATCACATTTATGCTCCTCTCTGAGAAATGTAACCTTTCCAAATATCAAAGCTCTACCCCAAACCGTTTTCCTTCAATAAATTCTTGAAATATACCTTTTAAAGGCAAATGAACCTATTTGCATCTCTCTATATTAAGCTTCACCAATTAAAGGAATTTCAATGGATAATTCTGTAATTTTCACCATGCCTAGATATGATCCCAACAATGATTTCTAGTTGAAATTTAGCCAGTTTTATGCAAAACATGGACTGTTATAGAATAACATAAATGCTTGTCCTCGAGCATCAAATCTTTACATTTCAAAATTCCACATCTCTTTCGGTTTTCAATATTTTGTAGCGAAACTTTCTGAAATTGTAGTTTTACCTTGGTTCTTCAAGTACTGAAAGTAAAAAATGTTTGCAAGCAACGATGAGCAGGTGCCAGAGGCTCAAACATGGCCTCCAAGCTGAAAAGGGTGTTTAAGCAATGCAAATAAAGCATTATCAACTTAAATGAGCTGTGTATTTTGAAAATGATTGTAGTACCAATTTTGGCCACAATCCTACAAAGAGCTCATTTAAGTTGATAATGCTTTATTTGCATTGCTTAAACATACAATTGTAGAAAACTTCCAATACAAAAAAATGTTTACCTTAATGTAAGTGAGCAATTGGGAAAGTTTCATTGTGATATGTCTTAATTTAAAATCCTACCCCATTCACCTGTAGTGTGTCATCTAACACATTTTCAAAAAAAATGTGGAAAACAATTGGACACTAACACATCTCTGAAATTTTCATATGTGTCTGATATAAAGGTGGTCTTTCTGAGAAAAAAAATGGAAGCATTCTAACAAATCCCTTTTGGTCTCAAGTGGTCCCAAAGTAGCCAAAAAACACCCTTTTCAGCTTGGAGGCTATGTTTGAGCCTCTGGCACCTGCTCATCGTTGCTTGCAAACATTTTTTACTTTCAGTACTTGAAGAACCAAGGTAAAACTACAATTTCAGAAAGTTTCGCAACAAAATATTGAAGACCGAAAGAGATGTGGAATTTTGAAATGTAAAGATTTGATGCTCGAGGACAAGCATTTATGTTTTTCTATAACAGTCCATGTTTTGCATAAAACAGGCTAAATTCCAAATAGAAATCATTGTTGGGATCATATCTAGGCATGGTGAAAATTACAGGCTTATCCATTGAAATCCCTTTAATTGGTGAGGCATAATATAGAGAGATGCATATAGGCTCATTTGCCTTTAAAAGGTATATTTCAAGAATTTATTGAAGGGAAACGGTTTGGGGTAGAGCTTTGATATTTGGCAAGGTTACATTTCTCAGAGAGGAGTATAAATGAATTTCAATGAAATCCATGACATGAACTGGGAAAATTTCTGAAAATTGGGTGAGTTGGCGTGGAATGACCCTAGAGCAAGTGGATTTTGATCAAATGGTCCATCATTAAGATGACACCGATATGTCAATATTACTAAAATACAATCCGATATCAAAAACATATCGTTCGTAGTCGTAATACCGGTATATCGCCCAGCCCTATGTACCATATTTAACAGTTTTGTGCCACCTCAAGTACAGTCACAACATACATTTACGTATACATTGACTAACTGTTAGTTACAGGGGATGTCCATCCTATGTGGCGCCAGGGTGACCATAAACAAATCCACACTCATGGAAGAGCTTTACAATGATTATCAGGTGTGGTATTCTGACTTAGCTAATGAGTCATGATAGAGGCCATCAGCACTGCTCTAGAATAACCCTTTATAGGTTTGCACAACCGTTAAAGAGCAACTTTTAACTCATATTTTGATAAAAACCAAACCATCCTTAATTAAATCACATGGAATCATCTATACTACTTAGGTACTATATATTAAATACAAATACTACTTGGATACTATATATTAAATACAAAAAGCTTGCTTGGTAGCTCTATATATTTTAAAGCCATGCCATTTTAGTTTGTATGACTTCAAAATACAGAATTTCATAAATTCATCCATTATACTTCCCCCCAGCACACAACCTTTAATAGACGTTAATATTTGGGCTAAATCCCGTCGGCCAGTCGTGGCCATCATTTGAACCAAAAACAGACGTCTATTTCAGACCACATTTCAACCAACCACATAAAGATGTCTACTGGACATCCATTTCAGACCACATTTCAACCAACCCAATAAAGAGGTGTACTAGATGTGAAATTCAGACCACATTTCAACCAACCAAATAAAGATGTCTACTGGATGTCCATTACAGACCACCTATCAACCAACCAAATAAAAATGTCTACTGGACATCCATTTCAGACCACTTTTTTGGACATCCATTTCAGACCACAATTCTGTAGCCAATTTTCTCAGAATCCTTATACCCCCATTCATAGTCTAAGTCCCTGTATACACTCCTGTATAGTAGGTGTTGGTATGCACCAAAGATATGTAATCTGCCAATAAATCAGAGAAGAAGAATTGGCTTTAAAAGGCTGGCTTGTTTGGTTGACGGACTGCAACATTCTCACTCACTTGACTGACAAACACAAACATGGCCCTCTATTATACTAATACACCAAAAATGACAAAGGTAAGTCGTTAGATTGAAATGCTACATTAGGCTAAATTGAAATGCTACATTGTACTAATGTAGTTACTTAGCATTTACTTAACTTAGCAATGAACAATGAGGTGGCTACCATTAACGGTTTGTTTGTATTGTATGATCATCTATGACTTACTAGTCCAGATGATACTGTACTGTATGTGACAAAATATATGTGAAATGTTAACTTTTTCATAAAAGTGTAAAATTTGGTACACTTGCACAGTTTGGTGCCCTGAACAATTTCAGAAATGGAGCCATTGCAAAAATGGCTTGTGGCGGCCATTTTTATTTCCGCCATTACCGAAAACAGTATTTTTAAGCATATCTCTTGAATGGAACAAGGAAATGCAGAATAGGTGATGGCTATACCTATCCAGCATGATAACTTAACCATTTTAGTTTTGAAAAGAACCATTGTGTTTTTTGTTTTTTGGGCAACATTGCCACTGCAGTGTTATAAATGGCACCCCTAATCAAATGAAAATGGTTTCCTTGTCATTCCAGATGCAGTGAAGAAGTGGAGCGACACAACCTATGCTAAAATGACTGCTTTTAAAGCACGTCTTCTCAAAAGATGTCACATAGAAAGTATGGTAGTTTAGACACCTATGAAAAAAATGGTATAGATATTTGTCTTTCTACAACCAGTAACGACTGAATTATGAAATGTGGCGAGATGCAATTTTTATTTTATTTTTATTATTTTTAATTTACTCTTATTATTATTTTACCCAAATATGTGTGCATGTGCTATGTATCAAAGGTCTAAACACTGCTGAAAATAATCTTAGTTGCCTTCTATGGTTTATTTTATTGTTATTTTTTTTTAATTAATTAATTGCTTAGAAATCAGCAGGCAAACTCAGTTTTTTGACCTAAAAAGGGAGAAAATGACCGTTTTGTTTGACAACAATAGTGTCTTGGATGCACATAATTTTGGGTCTACTAGCACGTCAAACATTGTGAAAATGTCTTCCTTTGATAAGACCATAAAAACAACAGTAAAAGGGGGCTTTTGGTAATAAAATAGACATTGTTGTATCAAGGTAAACATATGCAATTACAGGCTGTGACAGCGATAACCTAGTGATCAACATCCAGTTTGCAAATCTTACCTGACCCACAACTGTGAGCTAGCTGGGCAGTGAAACAAGTCACAACTGCTATTTCCATTTGCTCCTGGTTGATCTCCTCTATCTCCCATGATCAGAACTGCTATGGTAGTGACACATACTCTGATTGAGTGTGAACTGCCTAAACTTCTCCAATTTACGTCTACACTTTGCTAGTGGCATACTTAGCCATGTCATTAGCTTTATCTACTTCTCCCGGGGTCAGCTCTATGTTCCCACAGCCCTATGTTCCCACATTTGTTAGGAATTTTTATTTTTCACAGAATTTTTGGAAATTAGGCCCTATGTTCCCACAATGAAAATGATTCCAAAAATGATTGCTGTGGTCGATTTCAAAAATGATCGCTGAGGTGGATGAATATAAAATCGTTGTGGAATGTGGATGCAAAACGTTCTGAAAACAAGAGTGGATGAAGATCGTTTTCATTGCAAATATAAATCTAGGCAGCACAACATAAAAGAACCCTACCCTTACCCTAAACCTAACCCCACTACCTGGAAGGCACCATTGAGGGCAAATAATACCAAAGATCGAATCTTGCTTGAACTTACATAGGGGGTCTACCAGGCAGGGGTAGAAATGTGGGACTACAGTACCTGACTGAAGAAAGAAAGAAAATAAAACTATTAGAAATGTGAGAATATAGGGCTGTGGGAACATAGAGCTGTGGGAATATAGGGCTGTGGGAACATAGAGCTGTGGGAACATAGACACGCTCCCCCTCTCCCTTAGCTATATCTATGAATCTATGCTTATCTCACATCCAAAGTGACACACTGCCACCTTCAGGATCAATTTGAAACTGCAATTTTCAATGGAGAATTCTGATATTTACAGACAAAGTTCCCTAGGTCTTTCTGCAGCCGGCCCATTAAAAAACACAGTTGACGTCTATAGAAGTCATTGGCAGTGAACGGTTGTATTTCAGTCGACGTCTAAAGACATCATTGGCAGTCAATGAGTTAATGGGGTAAAGAATGCATGGAGTGGCTCCAGATCCCCTTCAACACTAAAATTCCAATAGCCTACCAGATGGCTAGACGCACAGCCGGAAGTAAACCAGGTAAATATCCTAAAATCAGACCCTCCAGGATTTTGCGATGTTGCGATTTGCAACTTCAACCAATCCCCGCCACTTCATCGCGGCCATGCAATTTTGAGGAATCACCGCACCTTTCCCGCAACTTCCTGGAAGGTTTCTCAAAATATCACTCGCGAGTGAAAGATCAACGGGTGCAGAGCTTTTCCTGCTCCTTGTTCTGCGGTGCAAATATTACTGTGCAAAACAGCTGCTAATCACAATATTCTTGATCATTTAGGCTATTGCCATTTACGTTACGTTTATGTTATGAGTCAAGTGTTACCTTAAATTACGCATAGGACTGAATGAGCTTTCTTCCGTTGCGCGCGTCTCTCTCTCTCCCTCCATGTGTGCGCGCGCGTGTGGATTCCAAAATCACAAGTTATCTAAATGTGACCTTGCACGTAATTATGTTATTGCATTCACATGAAAGACAGCTTTCAAACGATACCAATATCGATCATGTTGACCAACAAATGACGGCGATATGGGCTTCAAAGTGTTAGAATGTTACAAGTAAGAAAAAAAGAATGCTGAGAAAAATCACGATGAAGTTCATTAGCAATGTGACAAGGGGTTCTATTAGACTAGCTTCTGATCAGCCAATTCATTCTGCTGCCTACTACCAGTCTAACTTCAAAGTTAACTGATATCGACTGATCGACTAACATGCAGTCATGACAGGAATACATCTAATTGTGAACTTTACATGAAAAAGGATATAACATGGATATAACTGTAACACAAGGTAAGAGTCAGTGTTTTGGTATTTTGAGTAGGCTATCAGGGTATATACAGGAATCCTGGTGCTGAATTTACTACCATTTACTACCTTTTTTCCTACCTTTTACAATATTTTTACTACCTCCACAACATCTAGCAGCGCACTTTTTTTTCTTTGGGGGCGGTGGCATCCTACATATTCCGACAATTTTGGTACGATCAGTGATCCAGAACACAATCTGGAATTTATGTTGTGTCTTTGTCCACATTGCCTTGGCGGAGGTCTGCGCTCTCTCAGTGCTTTTCTAGTTTGTCAATATTAGGCTATGCTCCCAAAGTTTGAAAACCCACAATGATTCTTTCTGGTTACAGTACATACAGTAGAAGTAGATACCCTAAATTACAGGAGCCTGGATAGGATCCCCCCACCCTCTCTCTTTCCTTATGCAACCTACTGTAGATGTTCGGGGACACTTCATGACAAAAATGCAACTAAAATCTAAAATATCTATTTTTGCTTTAGTCCAGTACTTCTTGAGCTCAAGGCACCCCATCAACATTTTTTGCATTCACAGCACCCCTAAATTACTGTAAATTATTGCTTATGATACAGCTTACTTGTGTCAGGACACCGTATTAGGCTATACTCCCATCATCATCAACACTTTAACTTTCAGGATCATATATATTATTGTTCTGAACATGTTTATTATTTACCTTTATATTTATCACTCATGTGGACATATAAGGTTACACGGGGCTCATCATAAGAGAACAGGATTGGGTGAGAGCCGTCTGGCCTTTCTCCATTCTATTTCTCATGAGTCCTATGCGCAATTCAGCGCACAGGCAGGCGCACGCTGACAATAGCTTCAATGATATTTCCACATTTCTTTGAAATATTCAAAATCACTATGTTTGAAACACTTTTTAAAAAAATCATTACTGACGTGCTATTTGGCTATATTTTCTTAAATCTAGCCTCATTCATAGCACTGGTGATTTGCAAAGTCAAGCTAGCTAGCAAAAATGACGGTTCATTTGAAATCGTTTTGATCCTTACGGGGCTTTGACGGATAATGTAGCCGAAATGTATGGCATGACGAGGCAAAGACTAGTGAGCGGATATGAAAACATGAAGGCTATGCCTCAAAAGTGGAAGTAATTTAGACATCTAAATGGGAACTTTTTAACAGATGACAGACAAATTCAGCATCAAAATTTTAAATGTTTTGCGGCTCCCCTCTTGTGCTTCGGCAGAATGGTTTGACAATAAATAGGCTGTAGGGGTTTAGCGAAAGCGATAGATAGTCTCGATGGATATTCTCATTCGCAATGACCTGCTTCACCTACTGTCTCTGGTGCAACATTTATCCTCATGGGTGTTTTAAGTCCTTAATGACGTGACAGACAACAAAAAAGGGGCGACAGTTTCACTCACAGCCTTTTACCTCAAGTCGTCTAATCTTCATAGCCTTTGTTACTGTTCCTTTATTTGAAATTAACTAATAGCGAACTTGCGAAGAGATCTGGCAGGTAGCCAGAGGTAGGCAGACGTGACATCATCTGCAGCTTATCACTCAGGTTCCACTCGCAACGCAAAATAATACAGTAGGCTAAGTCCACAGAAGTTTAGTAATTTAAGGCGTCAGGATGGATGTAGTTAAACAAATTGAAAAATTCATAGCGTCATTTGGATGGGGGCTCAAAAATTTACTACCTCGTCAGATGACGCTTCTTACTTTTTACTACTTTTTACTGGCCTTAATTTGACCTGATTTCATTTACTACCTTTTACAACTTCTTACAAACCCGCGGACACCCTGGCTATGCAGCGAGGCTATGCTAACTTTAAGATATGTGTAGATGCAGATGTCAGTAAGGGATTTGTGGTTGCCATGTCTCCTGTCTGAGTGATATCCTTGAAGTAGAACAATCAGCAGACAGTTAATATTTGGCTTATACCGATTTTAGCAGTACTAAACACTCAACAACTTTTTTACTGACTAGCTGAGCCAAAGATATTTTATCCCCGTCTCCGACTAGCTATCTTCAAGCTCATAAAACAGGGCACTCCACGCATCAATCCTAGTTCTGCAACATCAGGTGCATCTCATCTGGACTTAGGTTCTTTTAAGGGAAAGGACAGGAGCACACTGGTGACACTTGCAGTCTTTTTTTATTTGCGCTAAAAATTGACTAATGTTTCGACTGATACGTCTTCGTCAGTCAGCAACTCGACGTTAGCTCCATCTAGAGGATTTTTATGAGTCCAAACAGCTTGCAAGTTAAAAATGTTGTTTGGAAATATTGGAAAGGCCCTTGACATTCATATAAATTATTATGACATTCATATTAATATTTTTACTTGACGGGTGAGTACATAACACATTCATAGCAGGTTTCATAAAATACTCACAAAGCATTCATGACTGTTTCATAAGACATGACTCCACCTTCATATGCAACCTTTCATAAATGTGAAAGTTAGAATGTCGATAACCTTTCAAAATAAAAGTCCAGTGGTCTCAAAGCAGCACTGCCATTTATGTTTGTCACCTGATCATGTCACATCTGAATATTTCATGAATATCTTAGGAAGTCTGCTTTGAATGTCACTTTACTATACAGGTTGCGAAGTATTCATAATCACTTATCTTAGTTTAACAATGAGAGGTAGGTTTAAAGTACTTTGAGATGACCTCGGAACAGTTAGACATTACCCTTTTGAATGTGGGCATGTTGTAAAAATATTATAATTACCCCAAGGTGAGATTTTTTTTTTTTTTTATGAAACATTTAAATGAGATGCTTGCTCATGATCTGATACTGCATTTGTCATATTTTATTTATTTACATATTTTATTTATTTATTTATAAATCTGTTACCTAAATGTAATATCAGATACATCAGGGTCCACAAATACTGGTCAGCTCTAGTTTACCTCTCGGTGGTAAACTTGAATGATTATGAATACTTCGCAACCTGTATAGTAAAGTGACATTTGAAGTAGACTTCTTAAGATATTCATGAAATATTCAGGTGTGACATGATCGGGTGACAAACATAAATGGCAGTGCTGCTTTGAGACCACTGGACTTTTATTTTGATAGGTTATCGACAGAAAGTGGAGTCATGTCTTATGAAACAGTCTTGAATGCTTTGTGAGCATTTTATGAATGCTGCTATGAATGTGTTATGTACTCACCCGTCAAGTAAAGTGTTACCAATATTTTTTTCCTTCTAATCTATGACGAATGCTCACCTGCCTTGCTGGTGGTAGTCTACTATAAAGCCTTAGCATTAGAAATCTTTGATATGACAGCTAAGTTAGTACAATGCTAAATGAATACATGCCTCTAAACAAACACGTTTTTAACCCATTTAAGGTTTGAATTTCGGCACAATTGAATTAGAATCTGAAAGTGTGGGCTTTATACTGTCAAATTATGCTAAAATGTGAAATTCGACTTTTTTGGTGCAAACATTCCATTTTTAGAATTTACTCAGAAACGAAGCCTGCGCCAAGCGACTGATTTTGACGTGCAAGGTCACAAATGACGAATTCAAGAGGAGTTGAAAGTTATTGCTAATGTAGGCTATTAGAACTGTCTCCACGAAGAATTCGACAAAATTAATTTTCACCGAGCCCCCTATGTCATAGGACACTAAACGCACATTAAGTTGGTTCCCATTCTTTAGGTCTATCAGAATTCAGAACAGTCAAATTTTTTCATTTTGTGTAAGCTAGCCTGCATCTTTTCCATGTTTTAAGATATGAAATCCTGTTTTGGCTTGTATGAAGTACAAAGCTTATTAGATGGCTTTTATATGCAGGTTTTTTTCTTTCAGCCAAGTAATTGCCACACAAAAATTATTTATTGTATAACAAACAGTACAGCTCATGGTTTGCTTCTTGCTGTGGAACTACTTCACTTGTAGCTTCTAAATATATACAGAGTGCTAGCTCCCTGGCATGGCTTCACATTAGATATATACCACCGTTTTACTAATGCTTAAATACAGTCTACTCAGTACAATCAATCAAGCCCAATATGATTAAAGTTATGGTGATGAATATGAAGAAGCGGAAGATGATGACATGCAACAACAATTCCCTCCTTCTTTGCTATGGAGATGGCGCTGCGAGGTCGGCTGCCTACTCCGTAGTTCCCCTTTTTTCATACTTTTCTGCTATTTTAACTTTTCTTTTTGCCCTTTGTGATTACTTTGCGGTAGTCATGACGTTTTACTTTTATGTTACTTTTTTTGTTTACTTTTTGTTTGATTTAAGCTTTTAATTAGTTGATTTTATTTTGGAAGTTTGGATTCTGCCCACGACGAGTGTTTTCAAATGATACACTCCGATGCACTCCATCTGATGGACCCGGACGAATTGGTCGTTGCAAGCGGTACTGTTGAGCCAACGGGGGGATAGCCTACTCTACATTGTCTGGAGAGAGCGGCTGAATGTGGCCCGGCCTATGGAGTAGACAACTATCGATAGCGGATACCAGTGTGGCGGTTTGACAGGTTTGGCCATCCACCCATTTGCACGGAGATCTCCGGTCGGGGCTGGTTCCAATCGACTCGCAGTGATCATCTGACTGCACGGCCGCCTAGCTGAGGATCATGCACTACGCTGATGAACAACATCCAGCAGGGCTGCCGCACGTCTGTGCCTGTCACATCTCCTCCATCCCGCTGACCACATCTGGGGTGTTCAAGCGAACGTGGATTGAATTCCATTATATGGACTTTCACAGACTTTTATGGTTTTATTTTGTTCTTTTATTGTATTAACTTTTGTTTAGCCTACTTTTTGTTCTTCCTGTCTGCCTATCTTTCTTCTCTCATGCATTTCACTACATTGACTTACGAAAGTATTTCTATGTATGTGACAAATAAATACTTGAACTTGAACTTGAAGTTCTTTGTTTACAGCAGCACTTTTATCACTATTTCAGATATACTGTTTTTAGGGCCCGAGTACCGACCGGTGCGAAGCCCTATTGGTTTTCCTTGGATTATTATTATTTTTTTTTTATTTTTTTTCTTAGACTGTACCGTTTTGCCCTTTTTTCGGGTACTTCTCATGGACGAAAACTCCTGAAATTTGGTACACAGACTGCCACTGTGACACACTCGAGAAATCTAGAGCCATGGACCCAGGCATGGCCCAGGGACTCCATAGCGCCACCTAACGCATGGAGTCCCCTAGCTGGCATATACTTTGAGCTAGACACTCCAAATTTGGTGTGTATGTAGGGCTTAACAAGACAAACAACTTCCTAATTACATTGCATTAGCCACGCCCAACAGGAAGTGAGGTAATTGGGGTTATATATGTTTTATTTTAGGCTTTTTCAGAGCTTTTTTGAGGTAGTTGGCTTGGACGAAAAGTCATTTTTATTTTATACATACACTAGTACTATGTCACACTTAAGTCTCACCGGGGCGTGGACCTGGGTGTGGTCAAATGACTCCATAGGGCCCCCTTTTGCCATGGAGTCATGTACTCGGCATATAGTTTCAGCTACACACACCAAATTTGGTAGGGTTGTAGGGCTCACTAAATTGAACAACTTTTGTATATACATTGCATTAGCCACACCCAACAGGAAGTGAGGTAATTGGGCTTATATGAGCTTGGACACATTTTAAACTCCTCCTAGACGGTTCATCTGCTTCATGTCAAACTTGGCGTACATGATGCCAAGACATTGCTGATATTAAATTGCGAAGGGATTTTTGATATCTTGTAATATGTGGAAATGGCAATATTATGAATTTAAATATCCTGCCATAGGAACAGGAAATGTGTCATAAAACCATAGTACAGTGAAGGATTTAGTTGAAATTTCTCAGGTTTGTAGATAAGGTGATTATGATGAGATCTGCACCTAGAGTTACATAAATAAATATTTTTATACAGGATGCCTACAGCGATCCATACTCCATTCACCTTAAATAAATAATATATAATGGTGTCTGCTGCCATCTAGTGGTCATTGCCCAAACAACACACCCCAGATATTGTGAATAAGCCTATGTGTTTTGCCATCATCTCCAGCCTAGAAATCTGGACCCCCCCAAGCGGCAGCAAATTCATTTGGTCACTACAGGAGTCTCGCCAGGCTCGGCAGAGAAGAAGGCATCCCGATCTTACTTGTATCAGACCAATCAGATTGTCCTGAGGGGTAGGGAAAAGTGACGAAAGAGAGTTGCAGAGATCCCTGTCGTTTTGTTACACTGAAGCAAATTCAAAATTTGTGGAATGGTACTAATAAACTGAGTCGCTAAAGTTTTATGGAGTTATTGAGAGTTTTTTGGATGTATCCCTGATATTCCCCAACTGGCTGACATCATTTCAAGCCTAATGGAGTAAGATGTTACTCTTCATTTTTTTTCGCAGATGAACTTGATATTAGATCAGGCAATGACAACAATTATGATACTACAAGTTATTAGCAGAGAAATTTTAATAAACCGTAAACGGGCTCTGTTATTAGCCCTTAGAATCGTATTTACGCAAAATGCGGTCAAAAACACGCCCCTTCTTCTCTAGCCCCACTTACGCACTGTGTACATACCATAGGGGAGAGCCACCTTTAATAGGGCTCTCTTGAGGTGGGATTGTCTAAATTAAATAATGAGCGGTTCGCGACTTACATGGCTTAAAAGAGATGTGTATGTTGGATCAAATAATAAGCTGCATCTGTATTATGCCTATTTATTTCGTAGAATTGTCTCACTAGTGCTTCAATCAAATGTGGAGTTCAGCATACCAAAATAAACAGCGGTTGATATCGTTTTATGGAGTTATTGAGAGTTTTTTGGATGTATCCCTGATACTCCCCAACTGGCTGTCATCATTTCAAGCCTAATGGAGTAAGATGTTACTCTTCGTTTTTTTCGCAGATGAACTTGATATTAGATCAGGCAATGACAATAATTATGATACTACAAGTTATTAGCAGAGAAATTTTCATAAACCGTAAACGGGCTCTGTTATTAGCCCTTAGAACCCTATTCACGCAAAATGTGGTCAAAAACACGCCCCTTCTTCTCTAGCCCCGCCTACGCGCTATGTACATACCGTAGGGGAGGCACATTAAATAGGGCTCTCATAAGGTGAAATTGGCTAGATTGAGGGATGAGCAGTTCGCGAGTAACATGGCTTGAAAGAGATGTGTAAATTGGATCAATTAATAAGCTGCGCTTGTATTAGGCCTATGCCTATTTACTTCGGAGAAATATCTCACAAGTGCTTCAATCCAATGTGGAGTTCTACATAGCAAAATAAACAGTGGAATCTCCTGATTCTAATGGTATGCGGCATAACCATGAATCGAAAGTCTCTAGCGCCCCCTAGTGGTCAAATATTATAACTTGGAAAAGGTTTGACGTAGCTTATCCAAACTTAGTATATGGACTCCAGACCGTGATCTGACCATGCATAACCATGAATCGAAAGTCTCTAGCGCCCCCCCTTGTGGTCAAACATTATAACTTGGAAACGGTTTGACCTATCATAGCCAAAGTTGGTACACAGACTGTGGACCATCTTTTGATCATGCAGTATGCCCCCCCAGCAAAATGTGGTTGAAAAGACATTGAAAAGGCGTCTTTTCATTACATCTAAATAACATTCCATTTTGATTGAAAGACTTTTGACCGGCTTTTCTGGTAGTTGAAAAGACGCATTTTCTTGCCTTCTAATCAATGTTCCATTTTGGTTGAAAAGTGAAAGTTTATATGACATCTTTTTCTGGTCGTTGAAAAGACGTCTTCTCATGTCATCTATACAACATTCCATTTTGGTTGAAAAGTGAACTTTTTCTGCTTGTTTAAAAGATGTCCCTCAAAAGCCGACTTTTCAGCATCTACATTTGGTTGAAGCCACATCTGTCCAGTGGCTTTTTCGGTTCGTTGAAAAGACGTTCCTTGAAAGCCGTCTCTTCAGCCTCTATATTTGGTTGAAGCCACGTTTGTCCAACATCTTTTGCTGGTCATTGAAAAGATGTCCCTTTGAAAGCCGTCTTTTCAGCATCTACATTTGGTTGAAGCCACGTTTGTCCAACGTCATTTGCTGGTCGTTGAAAAGATGTCCTTTGAAAGCTGTCTTTTCAGTGTCTACATTTGGTTTAAGCTACGCTTGTCAAACGTTATTTGCTGATCGTTGAAAAGACAGCCTTTGCAGGTCGTTGAAAAGACATCTTATTAAAGTGGTCTTTTCATAATCTATGTTTTGTTGAAACCACGTCTGTCCAACGTAATTTTCTGGTCATTGAAAAGACGTTTTATAAAAGCCGTCTTCTCAACATCTATATTTGGTTGAGACGCCTGTTCAACGCCTTTTTCTGGTCTTTGAAAAGACGTGATTTCAATGAGGTATTTTCACCGTCTATATTTGGTTGAAGTCACGTTTATACAGCGTCTTTTTCTGGTCATTGAAAAGACGTGCTTTAAAAGCAGTACTTTCAGCATCTATATTTGGTTGAAACCACATCCGTTAAGCGTCTTTCTCTGGTTGTTGAAAAAACATCTTAACTTATATTACACTGTCATGTTGCTATTTTTTATTAGTTTATAAGCCTATTATTATCCTTTTATAGGCTTTTAAAAATGTGCATTGTGTATTTTCAATTTTTTATTTTACAAACTCATCATCTATAAGATGATAATCTATTAGACAAAAATAGAAAGGCTCTTATAAATGAATAATTCAAACGAAAAATTAGATAAATTATTTTATTTTTCATCATGAACACATTTTTGTAAATGAATATATCATTATGTTTTTATTAATTTATTTTATTGCTTGTTGTAGTCTCCACCACCGGTCTGGGGCATGTTTCAAATCGTCTCCACTCCTTCACAGCATCTGGAATGACAAGGAAACCATTTTCATTTGATTAGGGGTGCCATTTATAACACTGCAGTGGCAATGTTGCCCAAAAAACAAAAAAATACACAGGTTCTTTTCAAAACTAAAATGGTCAAGTTATCATGCTGGATAGGTATAGCCATCACATTTTCTGCATTTCCTTGTTCTGTTCAAGAGATATGCTTAAAAATACTGTTTTCGGTAATGGCGGTAATAAAAATGGCCGCCACAAGCCATTTTTGCAATGGCTCCATTTCTGAAATTGTTCAGGGCACCAAACTGTTCAAGTGTACCAAATTTCACGCTTTTATGAAAAAGTGAACATTTCACCTATATTTTGTCACATACAGTACAGTATCATCTGGACTAGTAAATCATAGTTGATCAAACAATACAAACATACCGTTAATGTTAGCCACCTCATTGTTCATAGCCAAGTCAAGTTAATGCTAAGTAACTATTAGTACAATGTAGCATTTCAATTTAGTCTAATGTAGCATTTCAATCTAATGACTTACCTTTGTCATTTTTGCCCGTGTTTGTGTTTTTCAGTCAAGTGAGTGAGAATGTTGCAGTCCATCAACCAAACAAGCCAATACTGGAATTGTGCCTTTAAAGCCAATTCTTCTTCTCTGATTTATTGGCAGATCACATATCTTTGGTGCATATACCGCCACCTACTATACAGGAGTGTATACAAGGACTTAGACTATGAATGGGGGTAAAAGGATCCTGAAACAATTGGCTACATAATAAGTGGTCTGAAATGGATGTCCAGTAGACATTTTTATTTGGTTGGTTGAAATGAAGTCTGAAATTGACATCCAGTAGACATCTTTATTTGATTGGTTGAAATGTGGTCTAAAATTGACCTCCAGAAGACATCTTTGGTTTGGTTGGTTGAAAGGTGGTCTGAAATGGAGGTGTAGTAGACGTCTTTATTTGGTTGGTTGAAATGTGGTCGGAAATGGACATCCAGTAAACGTCTTTATTTGGTTGGTTGAAATGTGGTCTGAATTTCACATCTAGTACACCTCTTTATTGGGTTGGTTGAAATGTGGTCTGATAGGGATGTCCAGTAGATATCTTTATGTGGTTGGTTGAAAGGTGGTCTGAAATTGACCTCCAGTAGACACCTTTATTTGGTTGGTTGATAGGTTGTCTAAAATGGACATCTAGTAGACGTCTTTATTAAGTTGGTTGAAATGCGGTCTGAAATGGACATCCAGTAAACGTCTTTATTTGGTTGGTTGAAATGTGGTCTGAATTTCACATCTAGTACACCTCTTTATTGGGTTGGTTGAAATGTGGTCTGAAATGGATGTCCAGTAGACATTTTTATGTGGTTGGTTGAAATGTGGTCTGAAATAGACATCTGTATTTGGTTCAAATGATGGTCACGACTGGCCGACGGGATTTAGCCCAAATATTAACGTCTATTAAAGGTTGTGTGCTGGGTGACTTATATGACACTCTGTAGCGCCCCTACTAAGGGAAAGAGTGTAAAAGTCAGACAGAGTGAGTGTGTGAGATATGGTGTGAGTGTGTGCGAGTGTAAAAATGAGCGTGAGACAAAGAGAGCACAGCTGTTCCGAGTGAAAGTGCATTCACTGTGCACCATTCTTGCGGTATGCATTCTTTGCGGTGCACCTGGTGCGAGGGCCCATCATCACCACCTGCGGCTTTAATTGATATAATATTTTTTTCTGGTTTACAGATGAACTTGAATGGCATGTAGTCATATAAAGGGTTGATAACTAAAACCATAATTGCCATCAGCCATCCATAATGTGCAGTCTGTGGTTCTAGATGGTAAACAACCTCAACATAAAAGAAAACCTATAGTTGCAATATGGCATTGTTCACTGCAAAGCTATAACCACCTACCATCATCAAATACATTAAAATGTGCTGCTTTAAGACAAAACTTTCCTGGCCAAAACTTTTCCTGGCCCCCGCAATTTTCTCGCAATAAAATGCCTAAAATCAGTGCAACTTCTGCCGCAAATTTTCAGAAAACCTGCCTCGAAATCAAGCATTTTTTATCGCAACAATCACAAAAAAGGCCTGCGAAATCCTGGGGGGACTGTAAAATATGGGACAGGATAGTTTAGGTCATTATCACGTCTCAAAGATCAGAGTATTGCTTAGTTTACATGTAACCAGGTATTTATGAAAAGTCAATCTTAAAACTGAGTTCTCAGACAGAGATGATATGCAACAGACTTGTGAGACGAGATAGGAAGATCAGCTCCAAATGGACACTGAGCTAATGCTAGAACGAGCAGTCGCACATGCATGGCAATTCAAGCAAGTGAAAAAGCAACAGGATCTTAAGAAAACTCAGTCAATTGACCTTACAGCAGTCCCCCCCAGGATTTTGCAGGCCTTTGTTGAGATGGTTGTGATAAAAAAATTCCTGATTTCACGGCAGGTTTTCTGAAAAGTTGCCGCGGGCGTTGATTTTAGGCATCACCTCATTACCTCACCTTCCTCATTAGCCGTAGCTTCTGTGCTAAGCAAAATGTTAACTTCCTCAGGTGTTCTATCGGGTGTTCCCCCTTCCATTCCCTTGTCGGGTCGCCATGTATTTTATTTTCTCATCTTCAATGCTATATAGTCAATCAATTTATTTTGGAGTTGAGAAACAGCTAAAACCAGGATTTACGGCGTTTTGTGGTGAGAGCTGCTTCAAGCGTGACCTACTCGCCGCCACCATGTTGGATCCTCCACAAGGAATTATTTTGATCCAATTTAAAATATATTAAGATAAAAAGTTTATGTTCGTTGTGACGAAAGATACTTGACGTAAGCTGAGACGACTTGACAACTGCTTCGCTCGCCCACATGCCAAACAGGCTTCGCTAGACCCCAGTGCAGAATCTCTGTATGGATTTGGCCATGTCATGTGACCTCTGGTTAGGGAAACGGAGATGGGTGCCGCCTGATGCCTATCACATAGAGCAGGAAGGATTTAACTTTAACTTAATATAACTACTGGTAAGATGATCGTACTGCTAATATAATTGCTATTGTGCATTACACAGATTCTCAAGTAGATTGAATTACTAAAACATTTTATTCACTATTAACCAGTGAAGCCTACCTTTCATGGCAGGAAGAGGAGTCATCATCTGTGTTTTCAAAAGACGAGCTATCAGCTGATTCAGAAGTCTCACCATGAGCCCTATTTGGAACACATGATGAATGAATTTATCTCATTTTGAAATATTACAGTATGTGGTCACACAAAAAAGTATTGTAAATACCAAATGTTTTCTTACCCTCCTGCAAATGAGACTGGGGACTTCATTGACCTATCACTCTTCATGGACTTTACACTGGGCACTGGTGTTGTCTTCTCAGCCATCTTTGTGTCAGCCTTTCTCTGTTGAAGATGTGTCATGTTGATCAATTGTGTCAAAAAAATTAGTATGTCGCTAACTTTGGACAGATAGACAAATTTCTAGGTAGAGAATTAATAGCTATTATTATATATACTAAATTTATAGTGAGATAAATACAGTTGTCTAACAGGATGGTGTAAACACAGCAGATTAACCCTGAATGTCACTTCAGCTCCCCCTTTCTCCTCCATCTGTTGCACGAACACTGGCGTCTACCCAGGCATGGACTGGCCATAGGGTGTACCGGGCAATGCCCGGTGGGCCGACGCATATTTTTGGGCCGGGCCGTCATAATTCTCATTAAAAATGTATGCTAATTTTTTTTTTTTTTTTTTCCTCTCCAGCTGCGCGCAACAGTATTTGAATCACAAATGCGGCCATTGGTAGGATTTCCTGAAGGACATCGAGTTAATCCAATGAAATCTCTCAGCCCTCCTCAACCGGCCCCGCCCTCCCCTCCCCTCACGTTGGCCCAAGTTATCAATTTCTGCCACTTGAGCTGAACGGAGCGGGAGAGAAATGAAAATTTGTCTGCCGAAATGTACAACAGCTAGAGAAAAGTCATGGGGGCAACAACGTCTAAAAGTTAAAGCCACACAATATGCAAGAATAATAATAATGTAGGCCTAGTTTGTGTGATGTGGGCTACAATGACAACACAGAAGCGGGTGCAGGTCTGTCAACATCAGAAGCAGCCTCGGAGTGCACAGACTGTCGGGGAGGCACACAGTTTCTAACGTGGCAGTTCACCAATGTAATAGCCTAATAAAGAAGAAGGAGAACCAATCAGAGTAGATATAAAGGTGGAGGAGAGAGACGTGGGCCAGAGACAGATTGAGGAGTTCAGAATAGCTACTGTCAGCTGAGCCTGGTAAGAGAAGTACCCGAAATTTTAGCAGAATGAAGACAAACGTTTCATACAGTAGGCTGGGCGGGCTTGTGTGTGTGCGCGTGCGTGTGGCTCTCAAGTTAATGACAGTTTCCTCACGCTCACTCACCACACATGCCTTCACTTACGATTATGAAGAATTATTTTTCACATTTAGTAGGTTACACACATAGGTGGTTCTAGACAGGGGCCAACGGGGGCCCGTGCCCCTGGAGAAGTGACCCTGGCCCCTGCTGTGGTCCCTGTGCTGATCGGCATTGGCATGCACAGAAAAAAATCCGATCCAGACTGCCGATCCGCTTTTTTATTAAAAGTCCGCTCCGCTGGAAAATGCAGTCCGTTTCTCAGCACGTCTTATGAGAGAGAGACTAGTCTTCGCCAGGACAGCTCAGTCATCCCAAATGGTAGGCTAGAGTTGTCTGTTTTGGGAAGATTGTGTCTTCTACTAGACTTATTTCAGTTGTGAACTCATCCAAATTATTATATTCTGATGTGATGACAAGCTAATATCACCCTGTTGGGTGTGTAAGCTTAGCCTACTCACCAAGAATAGCCAACATCCATACTGCCCACTTCTACATGCTTGAACAATAAATTAATTATTAGCTGCTTGAGTTATTTATCCAAATTGTGAATGAATGGAGTTATTTGATTGAGTTATTTATCCTTGTCTGTCAGATGGCAAAAAAGTTAATAATTGGGCTATTACTAGATTTACCGCATGGCGGTACAAAATATGACCGCCGCTCAGTTCTGCATATTCTCTGCATATATATGATGCTTGTCAACTTGTTTGTATCTCTCTCATGTTATAAATGTGTGTCTGCATGAGTGAGCTTTGCTTTTGTGTACAAGTATAAGAGTGTGTGTGTGTGTGTGTGTGTGCCGTGCGCTTGTGTGTACAGTATGTAGTGTGTGTGTGTGTGTGTGTGTGTGTGTGTACCCGTGCGCATGTGCGCTTGTGTGTATGTAGTTATATATGAGCACTATGGCAAGCTGTTCAGGAAAAAACCTTGAATATATTGAATGAAGTCCTGAATATATTGAATGAAACTCCGAATATATTGAATGAAAGAAAACCTTGAATATATTGAATGAAGTCCCGAATATATTGAATGAAACTCCGAATATATTGAATGAAAGAAAACCTTGAATATATGGAATGAAACTCCGAATGTATTGAATGAAGTCCCGAATATATTGAGTGAAGTCCCGAATATATTGAATGAAACTCTGAATATATTGAATGAAACCCTGAATATATTGAATGAAGTCCCGAATATATTGAATGAAACTCCGAATATATTGAATGAAGTCCCGAATGTATTGAATGAAGTCCCAAATATATTGAATGAAACTCCGAATATATTGAATGAAGTCCCGAATATATTGAATGAAACCCCGAATATATTGAATGAAGTCCCTAATTATTGAATGAAACTTGCCTCATCCGAGGTCAGTGCCGGCGGCCATCTTATGTGTGTCACAAGTATGGAAATGCCTGTGACCAGTCAGTACCGCTTGGGTGGAGTGGTTGGCAATGAATAAATGAAGCAAAAATATTAAATAAATTACAGTTTTATTAATAATTTCATTGATTGCAGCTGCAAGGTAAAATAGTTTAGTTAAGTCACAGTCAGTTATTTTGGCCGAGTAGTAATTAATCCAGCCGCGTTACCACCACCAGTGGACAGCACAGGAAGCGGTGACGATCCCACTGAAGCTAGCTGCTACGCCAACCTTCAGTGGGATCGTCGCCACTTCTAGCTGCTTCAGTGGGATCGTCGCCGCTAGCTAGCTGCTATGCTAACCTTCAGTGGGATCGTCCCTGCTTCAGTGGGATCGTCGCCGCTAGCTAGCTGCTACGCCAACCTTCAGTGGGACCGTCGCTGCCTCCTGTGCTGTACAGGTGGTAACGCAGCTGGATTACTACACCAGCTCTGTACTCGGCCAAAATAACTGACTGTGACTTAACTAAACTATTTTACCTTGCAGCTGCAATAAATGAAGTTATTAATAAAACTATAATTCATTTAATATTTTTGCCTCATTTACTCATTCACTCCACCCAAGCGGTACTGCCTGGTCATGGGCATTTCCATACTGGCACGATGACACACATAAGATGGGTCACTAGGCTTCATTCGGTTTCACATGGGACTCTCACAGATTGAGGTTCAAGATTTCATTCATTTAATATATTCGGAGTTTCATTCAATATATTCAAGGTTTTTTTTCCTGAACGGCTTGCCATAGAGCACATGTGATGTAAATGACCATTTGAATTTTGTAACCCAGTAACCATTCACTCAATAGCACCATCTACTGGTCAATGGTTGTACTGTCATTAAATGTACATACAAATTCATTTATTTTATAGCTCCCCATGGATGAAATTCCACAAAACTTGACATATTCCCACAAGATGTCAGGTTCATCATACACGTTAAATTTGGTGCAGTTTAGAACATCTGATGTAAAGATAGGGGCAATTAAAGCAGTATAATATTGCATTTTAATTTTTTACCATGGGGGTGCAAATCACAAATGACTGGTTATAAGCTAAGTTGATGTGGGCTCTTGAGACCAACATTCCATAAAAATTTCATCATCCTCAATGTCACGGGTCAGGTAGTTTTTTAGGAAAACTGCATTTTGGGGGTTTCACGGGGGCCACGCAAAGATGGAGTGGCCCCCGGGGACCAAACGAAACTTTTCCGTAAAAGTCTACAGGGGCTACATGCCCACCAAGTTTCATGTGCCCCGGTGTTACGGTGTCCCGGGAATCGTTGACCAAAAATTCAGGAAGTAGATGACGGGAGAGAGAGAGAAAAAAAAAAACTTTGACAATCATTATATGACCGGTCATAATAAGGAATGCATAGCCTATTGCCAAGTTTTTTATGCGAGTGCCAAAAAAAATGCTAAATTAGCCTATTAGCCTGCAGAGTGGGTCCTCCCTTAGGCCCCACCTTGCCAAGTTCACAGGTGATGGCAGTGTGTCACACACAAACCTCAGCAGAAAGCTTACACGGAATGGCTCCAGCCTCCAGAGTTCAGACCATGTGACTCTCCTGTTTGGGAGGTCCCATCTGGTCCATGTCCCCTGGGTGGCTAGTTCAACAGCCTTCGCCTTCCGTGTTTCCTCCTCTCTTGGTGACGCACTTCAGATTGCACCATTTCCCCTCCTCTGCTGCGCACTTGCCTTCTTCCACTGTGTGAAGTGTGATGTCCCTAGTCCTTGCCGGCCAGTACAGATGTTGCCAATGATGTCCCTCAACTCCAAAGAGCTTTCAGCTTGCCTGACTGCGGTGTCTGCCACCCACTTGCGGCCAGTTCTTGTGGTGACTCCGGCGTTGTTGAGAGTTTATACATATTCTGTTCTAGTATTTAATGTTTTTTGTACATGTACTTTTTATACATGTGACAAATTTCTTGAATCTTGAATAAAGTCCTGAAAACATGCTTGTTTAAAGGTGCCCTACCAGACAAAGCCGTTGTTTTGCCTGTTGCTTTTGCAATAGAATAGGTCTATGAGTTTGAGTTAAATTAGTGAAAATCTAATACTGTCTAGTGAAATTAGGTAGTGCTGTCAAGCGATTAAAATATTTAATCGCGATTAATCACATTTTTGCCGTAGTTAACTCATAATTAATCGCGATTAATCGCAAATTTCTTTCTATTCTAAATGTCCCTCGATTTCTTTTTGTTCCATTTTTATTTATCTATTTTCATTTTAATGCTGTTATCAGCATTCATTGGTGGGGGTGAATACCAATTTAAAATAAAAGAAAACCCAGTTACAGCATCAGAAATTATTAACATGTTCAAGTACTGCCAGATGTTGATGCCTTTTATGTTGCTAGTTCACAAGTTTACAAAAAAAAAAAAAAAAAAAAAACTGGATGGTGGCCCTTTAAATTAGGCTATACCTACTAACCTATATTTTAAAGAGGCTCAATGAAAATATGGCATTATGGTCTACATGAGTAAACCTACATTGCATGAGCATACCTTTAAAATGCATTTTGCCATATTGGCAATTGCCCTGCAAGAAGCTCTCATTTTAGTGGCAAGGTCATACGTTCAGAATCAGGTAGGTTATATGCGTCTCGTTTGCACAAATTCTCTCTCTCAGTTGCGCTCCAACCTGTTTCACCTCTCTCACTCGCGCTGCAATCTTGAAACTGATATTAGCCTATTTGCGGGGTATTCAGTTCAAGGGAAGGGATTTCTAAGTGACAAGATCAATCCTCTAGCTAGTTAACAACCTAAATATGCGAACATGCGAGTGAGCGTCAACGATTGTGTCGGTAAAATATTTGTTTTCACTGACATCAAATGACGCTCACAAACATTCTCTCTCTCAGTTGCCCTCCGACCTGTTTCACCTCTCTCACTCGCGCTGCAATTTTGAAACTGATATTAGCCTATTTGCGGGGTATTCAGTTCAAGAGAAGGGATTTCTAAGTGACAAAATTAATCCTCTAGCTAGTTAACAACCTAAATATGCGAACATGCGAGTGAGCGTCAACGATTGTGTCGGTAAAATATTTGTTTTCACTGACATCAAATGACGCTCATAAACATTCTCTCAGTTGCGCTCCGACCTGTTTCCACCTCTCTCACTCGCGCTGCAATTTTGAAACTGATATTAGCCTATTTGCGGGGTATTCAGTTCAAGAGAAGGGATTTCTAAGTGGCAACATTAATCCTCTAGCTAATTAACAACCTAAATATGCGAACATGCGAGCAGTGTTGGGGAGTAATCGGAATACATGTATTCGGAATACTGTATTCAGAATACAAATTATGAGTAACTGTATTCAGTTACAGTTACAGCTTAAGTGGATGGCTAAACACAAGAAACTGTAAAATACCGCTGAGTAATCCCTTGATTTTTACAAAGTAACTGTATTTTAAATACCACCCATTTAAGCTGTAACTGTAACTGAATACAGTTACTCATAATTTGTATTCTGAATACAGTATTCCGAATACATGTATTCCGTTACTCCCCAACACTGCTCGCATGTTCGCATATTTAGGTTGTTAATTAGCTAGAGGATTAATGTTGCCACTTAGAAATCCCTTCTCTTGAACTGAATACCCCGCAAATAGGCTAATATCAGTTTCAAAATTGCAGCGCGAGTGAGAGAGGTGAAACAGGTCGGAGCGCAACTGAGAGAATGTTTATGAGCGTCATTTGATGTCAGTGAAAACAAATATTTTACCGACACAATCGTTGACGCTCACTCGCATGTTCGCATATTTAGGTTGTTAACTAGCTAGAGGATTAATTTTGTCACTTAGAAATCCCTTCTCTTGAACTGAATACCCCGCAAATAGGCTAATATCAGTTTCAAAATTGCAGCGCGAGTGAGAGAGGTGAAACAGGTCGGAGGGCAACTGAGAGAGAGAATGTTTGTGAGCGTCATTTGATGTCAGTGAAAACAAATATTTTACCGACACAATCGTTGACGCTCACTCGCATGTTCGCATATTTAGGTTGTTAACTAGCTAGAGGATTGATGTTGTCACTTAGAAATCCCTTCTCTTGAACTGAATACCCCGCAAATAGGCTAATATCAGTTTCAAGATTGCAGCGCGAGTGAGAGAGGTGAAACAGGTTGGAGCGCAACTGAGAGAGAGAATTTGTGCAAACGAGACGCATATAACCTACCTGATTCTGAACGTATGACCTTGCCACTAAAATGAGAGCTTCTTGCAGGGCAATTGCCAATATGGCAAAATGCATTTTAAAGGTATGCTCATGCAATGTAGGTTTACTCATGTAGACCATAATGCCATATTTTCATTGAGCCTCTTTAAAATATAGGTTAGTAGGCTATAGCCTAATTTAAAGGGCCACCATCCAGTTTTTTTTTTTTTTTTTTTTTTTTGTAAACTTGTGAACTAGCAACATAAAAGGCATCAACATCTGGCAGTACTTGAACATGTTAATAATTTCTGATGCTGTAACTGGGTTTTCTTTTATTTTAAATTGGTATTCACCCCCACCAATGAATGCTGATAACAGCATTAAAATGAAAATAGATAAATAAAAATGGAACAAAAAGAAATCGAGGGACATTTAGAATAGAAAGAAATTTGCGATTAATTGCGATTAATTATGAGTTAACTACGGCAAAAATGCGATTAATCGCGATTAAATATTTTAATCGCTTGACAGCACTACCTAATTTCACTAGACAGTATTAGATTTTCACTAATTTAACTCAAACTCATAGACCTATTCTATTGCAAAAGCAACAGGCAAAACAACGGCTTTGTCTGGTAGGGCACCTTTAAACAAGCATGTTTTCAGGACTTTATTCAAGATTCAAGAAATTTGTCACATGTATAAAAAGTACATGTACAAAAAACATTAAATACTAGAACAGAATATGTATAAACTCTCAACAACGCCGGAGTCACCACAAGAACTGGCCGCAAGTGGGTGGCAGACACCGCAGTCAGGCAAGCTGAAAGCTCTTTGGAGTTGAGGGACATCATTGGCAACATCTGTACTGGCCGGCAAGGACTAGGGACATCACACTTCACACAGTGGAAGAAGGCAAGTGCGCAGCAGAGGAGGGAAATGGTGCAATCTGAAGTGCGTCACCAAGAGGAGGAAACACGGAAGGCGAAGGCTGTTGAACTAGCCACCCAGGGGACATGGACCAGATGGGACCTCCCAAACAGGAGAGTCACATGGTCTGAACTCTGGAGGCTGGAGCCATTCCGTGTAAGCTTTCTGCTGAGGTTTGTGTGTGACACACTGCCATCACCTGTGAACTTGGCAAGGTGGGGCCTAAGGGAGGACCCACTCTGCAGGCTAATAGGCTAATTTAGCATTTTTTTTGGCACTCGCATAAAAAACTTGGCAATAGGCTATGCATTCCTTATTATGACCGCTGCTGCGTAGCAAGCGTAGCGGTCATATAATGATTGTCAAAGTTTTTTTTTCTCTCTCTCTCCCGTCATCTACTTCCTGAATTTTTGGTCAACGATTCCCGGGACACCGTAACACCGGGGCACATGAAACTTGGTGGGCATGTAGCCCCTGTAGACTTTTACGGAAAAGTTTCGTTTGGTCCCCGGGGGCCACTCCATCTTTGCGTGGCCCCCCCGTGAAACCCCCAAAATGCAGTTTTTCCTAAAAAACTACCTGACCCGTGACATTGAGGATGATGAAATTTTTATGGAATGTTGGTCTCAAGAGCCCACATCAACTTAGCTTATAACCAGTCATTTGTGATTTGCACCCCCATGGTAAAAAATTAAAATGCAATATTATACTGCTTTAATTGCCCCTATCTTTACATCAGATGTTCTAAATTGTACCAAATTTAAAGTGTATGATGAACCTGACATCTTGTGGGAATATGTCAAGTTTTGTGGAATTTCATCCATGGGGAGCTATAAAATAAATGAATTTGTATGTACATTTAATGACAGTACAACCATTGACCAGTAGATGGTGCTATTGAGTGAATGGTTACTGGGTTACAAAATTCAAATGGTCATTTACATCACATGTGCTCTATGGCAAGCCGTTCAGGAAAAAAACCTTGAATATATTGAATGAAACTCCGAATATATTAAATGAAACTTGCCTCATCTGAGGTCAGTGCTGGCGGCCATCTTATGTGTGTCACCAGTATGGAAATGCCCATGACCAGGCAGTACCGCTTGGGTGGAGTGAATGAGTAAATGAGGCAAAAATATTAAATGAATTATAGTTTTATTAATAACTTCATTGATTGCAGCTGCAAGGTAAAATAGTTTAGTTAAGTCACAGTCAGTTATTTTGGCCGAGTACAGAGCTGGTGGTAATCCAGCTGCGTTACCACCTGTACAGCACAGGAGGCAGCGACGGTCCCACTGAAGGTTGGCGTAGCAGCTAGCTAGCGGCGACGATCCCACTGAAGCAGGGACGATCCCACTGAAGGTTAGCATAGCAGCTAGCTAGCGGCGACGATCCCACTGAAGCAGCTAGAAGTGGCGACGATCCCACTGAAGGTTGGCGTAGCAGCTAGCTTCAGTGGGATCGTCACCGCTCCTGTGCTGTCCACTGGTGGTGGTAACGCGGCTGGATTAATTACTACTCGGCCAAAATAAACTGACTGTGACTTAACTAAACTATTTTACCTTGCAGCTGCAATCAATGAAATTATTAATAAAACTGTAATTTATTTAATATTTTTGCTTCATTTATTCATTGCCAACCACTCCACCCAAGCGGTACTGACTGGTCACAGGCATTTCCATACTTGTGACACACATAAGATGGCCGCCGGCACTGACCTCGGATGAGACAAGTTTCATTCAATAATTAGGGACTTCATTCAATATATTCGGGGTTTCATTCAATATATTCGGGACTTCATTCAATATATTCGGAGTTTCATTCAATATATTTGGGACTTCATTCAATACATTCGGGACTTCATTCAATATATTCGGAGTTTCATTCAATATATTCGGGACTTCATTCAATATATTCAGGGTTTCATTCAATATATTCAGAGTTTCATTCAATATATTCGGGACTTCACTCAATATATTCGGGACTTCATTCAATACATTCGGAGTTTCATTCCATATATTCAAGGTTTTTCTTTCATTCAATATATTCGGAGTTTCATTCAATATATTCGGGACTTCATTCAATATATTCAAGGTTTTCTTTCATTCAATATATTCGGAGTTTCATTCAATATATTCAGGACTTCATTCAATATATTCAAGGTTTTTTTCCTGAACAACTTGCCATAGTGCTCAAATATAACTACATACACACAAGCACACATGCGCACGGGTACACACACACACACACACACACACACACACTACATACTGTACACACAAGCACACATGCACGGGTACACACACACACACACACACACACACACACACACACTCTCTCTCTTGTACTTGTACACAAAAGTAAGCTCACTCATGCAGACACACATTTATAACATGAGAGAGATACAAACAAGTTGACAAGCATCATATATATGCAGAGAATATGCAGAACTGAGCGGCGGTCATATTTTGTACCGCCATGCGGTAAATCTAGTAATAGCCCAATTATTAACTTTTTTGCCATCTGACAGACAAGGATAAATAACTCAATCAAATAACTCCATTCATTCACAATTTGGATAAATAACTCAAGCAGCTAATAATTAATTTATTGTTCAAGCATGTAGAAGTGGGCAGTATGGATGTTGGCTATTCTTGGTGAGTAGGCTAAGCTTACACACCCAACAGGGTGATATTAGCTTGTCATCACATCAGAATATAATAATTTGGATGAGTTCACAACTGAAATAAGTCTAGTAGAAGACACAATCTTCCCAAAACAGACAACTCTAGCCTACCATTTGGGATGACTGAGCTGTCCTGGCGAACTAGTCTCTCTCTCATAAGACGTGCTGAGAAACGGACTGCATTTTCCAGCGGAGCGGACTTTTAATAAAAAAGCGGATCGGCAGTCTGGATCGGATTTTTTCTGTGCATGCCAATGCCGATCAGCACAGGGACCACAGCAGGGGCCAGGGTCACTTCTCCAGGGGCACGGGCCCCCGTTGGCCCCTGTCTAGAACCACCTATGTGTGTAACCTACTAAATGTGAAAAATAATTCTTCATAATCGTAAGTGAAGGCATGTGTGGTGAGTGAGCGTGAGGAAACTGTCATTAACTTGAGAGCCACACGCACGCGCACACACACAAGCCCGCCCAGCCTACTGTATGAAACGTTTGTCTTCATTCTGCTAAAATTTCGGGTACTTCTCTTACCAGGCTCAGCTGACAGTAGCTATTCTGAACTCCTCAATCTGTCTCTGGCCCACGTCTCTCTCCTCCACCTTTATATCTACTCTGATTGGTTCTCCTTCTTCTTTATTAGGCTATTACATTGGTGAACTGCCACGTTAGAAACTGTGTGCCTCCCCGACAGTCTGTGCACTCCGAGGCTGCTTCTGATGTTGACAGACCTGCACCCGCTTCTGTGTTGTCATTGTAGCCCACATCACACAAACTAGGCCTACATTATTATTATTCTTGCATATTGTGTGGCTTTAACTTTTAGACGTTGTTGCCCCCATGACTTTTCTCTAGCTGTTGTACATTTCGGCAGACAAATTTTCATTTCTCTCCCGCTCCGTTCAGCTCAAGTGGCAGAAATTGATAACTTGGGCCAACGTGAGGGGAGGGTGGGGAGGAGGGGCCGGTTGAGGGAGGGCTGAGAGATTTCATTGGATTAACTCGATGTCCTTCAGGAAATCCTACCAATGGCCGCATTTGTGATTCAAATACTGTTGCGCGCAGCTGGAGAGGAAAAAAAAAAAAAAAAAAATTAGCATACATTTTTAATGAAATTATGACGGCCCGGCCCAAAAATATGCGTCGGCCCACCGGGCATTGCCCGGTACACCCTATGGCCAGTCCATGCCTGGGTAGACGCCAGTGTTCGTGCAACAGATGGAGGAGAAAGGGGGAGCTGAAGTGACATTCAGGGTTAATCTGCTGTGTTTACACCATCCTGTTAGACAACTGTATTTATCTCACTATAAATTTAGTATATATAATAATAGCTATTAATTCTCTACCTAGAAATTTGTCTATCTGTCCAAAGTTAGCGACATACTAATTTTTTTGACACAATTGATCAACATGACACATCTTCAACAGAGAAAGGCTGACACAAAGATGGCTGAGAAGACAACACCAGTGCCCAGTGTAAAGTCCATGAAGAGTGATAGGTCAATGAAGTCCCCAGTCTCATTTGCAGGAGGGTAAGAAAACATTTGGTATTTACAATACTTTTTTGTGTGACCACATACTGTAATATTTCAAAATGAGATAAATTCATTCATCATGTGTTCCAAATAGGGCTCATGGTGAGACTTCTGAATCAGCTGATAGCTCGTCTTTTGAAAACACAGATGATGACTCCTCTTCCTGCCATGAAAGGTAGGCTTCACTGGTTAATAGTGAATAAAATGTTTTAGTAATTCAATCTACTTGAGAATCTGTGTAATGCACAATAGCAATTATATTAGCAGTACGATCATCTTACCAGTAGTTATATTAAGTTAAAGTTAAATCCTTCCTGCTCTATGTGATAGGCATCAGGCGGCACCCATCTCCGTTTCCCTAACCAGAGGTCACATGACATGGCCAAATCCATACAGAGATTCTGCACTGGGGTCTAGCGAAGCCTGTTTGGCATGTGGGCGAGCGAAGCAGTTGTCAAGTCGTCTCAGCTTACGTCAAGTATCTTTCGTCACAACGAACATAAACTTTTTATCTTAATATATTTTAAATTGGATCAAAATAATTCCTTGTGGAGGATCCAACATGGTGGCGAGCGAGTAGGTCACGCTTGAAGCAGCTCTCACCACAAAACGCCGTAAATCCTGGTTTTAGCTGTTTCTCAACTCCAAAATAAATTGATTGACTATATAGCATTGAAGATGAGAAAATAAAATACATGGCGACCCGACAAGGGAATGGAAGGGGGAACACCCGATAGAACACCTGAGGAAGTTAACATTTTGCTTAGCACAGAAGCTACGGCTAATGAGGAAGGTGAGGTAATGAGGTGATGCCTAAAATCAACGCTCGCGGCAACTTTTCAGAAAACCTGCCGTGAAATCAGGAATTTTTTTATCACAACCATCTCAACAAAGGCCTGCAAAATCCTGGGGGGGACTGCTGTAAGGTCAATTGACTGAGTTTTCTTAAGATCCTGTTGCTTTTTCACTTGCTTGAATTGCCATGCATGTGCGACTGCTCGTTCTAGCATTAGCTCAGTGTCCATTTGGAGCTGATCTTCCTATCTCGTCTCACAAGTCTGTTGCATATCATCTCTGTCTGAGAACTCAGTTTTAAGATTGACTTTTCATAAATACCTGGTTACATGTAAACTAAGCAATACTCTGATCTTTGAGACGTGATAATGACCTAAACTATCCTGTCCCATATTTTACAGTCCCCCCAGGATTTCGCAGGCCTTTTTTGTGATTGTTGCGATAAAAAATGCTTGATTTCGAGGCAGGTTTTCTGAAAATTTGCGGCAGAAGTTGCACTGATTTTAGGCATTTTATTGCGAGAAAATTGCGGGGGCCAGGAAAAGTTTTGGCCAGGAAAGTTTTGTCTTAAAGCAGCACATTTTAATGTATTTGATGATGGTAGGTGGTTATAGCTTTGCAGTGAACAATGCCATATTGCAACTATAGGTTTTCTTTTATGTTGAGGTTGTTTACCATCTAGAACCACAGACTGCACATTATGGATGGCTGATGGCAATTATGGTTTTAGTTATCAACCCTTTATATGACTACATGCCATTCAAGTTCATCTGTAAACCAGAAAAAAATATTATATCAATTAAAGCCGCAGGTGGTGATGATGGGCCCTCGCACCAGGTGCACCGCAAAGAATGCATACCGCAAGAATGGTGCACAGTGAATGCACTTTCACTCGGAACAGCTGTGCTCTCTTTGTCTCACGCTCATTTTTACACTCGCACACACTCACACCATATCTCACACACTCACTCTGTCTGACTTTTACACTCTTTCCCTTAGTAGGGGCGCTACAGAGTGTCATATAAGTCACCCAGCACACAACCTTTAATAGACGTTAATATTTGGGCTAAATCCCGTCGGCCAGTCGTGACCATCATTTGAACCAAATACAGATGTCTATTTCAGACCACATTTCAACCAACCACATAAAAATGTCTACTGGACATCCATTTCAGACCACATTTCAACCAACCCAATAAAGAGGTGTACTAGATGTGAAATTCAGACCACATTTCAACCAACCAAATAAAGACGTTTACTGGATGTCCATTTCAGACCGCATTTCAACCAACTTAATAAAGACGTCTACTAGATGTCCATTTTAGACAACCTATCAACCAACCAAATAAAGGTGTCTACTGGAGGTCAATTTCAGACCACCTTTCAACCAACCACATAAAGATATCTACTGGACATCCCTATCAGACCACATTTCAACCAACCCAATAAAGAGGTGTACTAGATGTGAAATTCAGACCACATTTCAACCAACCAAATAAAGACGTTTACTGGATGTCCATTTCCGACCACATTTCAACCAACCAAATAAAGACGTCTACTACACCTCCATTTCAGACCACCTTTCAACCAACCAAACCAAAGATGTCTTCTGGAGGTCAATTTTAGACCACATTTCAACCAATCAAATAAAGATGTCTACTGGATGTCAATTTCAGACTTCATTTCAACCAACCAAATAAAAATGTCTACTGGACATCCATTTCAGACCACTTATTATGTAGCCAATTGTTTCAGGATCCTTTTACCCCCATTCATAGTCTAAGTCCTTGTATACACTCCTGTATAGTAGGTGGCGGTATATGCACCAAAGATATGTGATCTGCCAATAAATCAGAGAAGAAGAATTGGCTTTAAAAGGCACAATTCCAGTTTTGGCTTGTTTGGTTGATGGACTGCAACATTCTCACTCACTTGACTGAAAAACACAAACACGGGCAAAAATGACAAAGGTAAGTCATTAGATTGAAATGCTACATTAGACTAAATTGAAATGCTACATTGTACTAATAGTTACTTAGCATTAACTTGACTTGGCTATGAACAATGAGGTGGCTAACATTAACGGTATGTTTGTATTGTTTGATCAACTATGATTTACTAGTCCAGATGATACTGTACTGTATGTGACAAAATATAGGTGAAATGTTCACTTTTTCATAAAAGCGTGAAATTTGGTACACTTGAACAGTTTGGTGCCCTGAACAATTTCAGAAATGGAGCCATTGCAAAAATGGCTTGTGGCGGCCATTTTTATTACCGCCATTACCGAAAACAGTATTTTTAAGCATATCTCTTGAACAGAACAAGGAAATGCAGAAAATGTGATGGCTATACCTATCCAGCATGATAACTTGACCATTTTAGTTTTGAAAAGAACCTGTGTATTTTTTTGTTTTTTGGGCAACATTGCCACTGCAGTGTTATAAATGGCACCCCTAATCAAATGAAAATGGTTTCCTTGTCATTCCAGATGCTGTGAAGGAGTGGACCGAATTGGCAGACGATTTGAAACATGCCCCAGACCGGTGGTGGAGACTACAACAAGCAATAAAATAAATTAATAAAAACATAATGATATATTCATTTACAAAAATGTGTTCATGATGAAAAATAAAATAATTTATCTAATTTTTCGTTTGAATTATTCATTTATAAGAGCCTTTCTATTTTTGTCTAATAGATTATCATCTTATAGATGATGAGTTTGTAAAATAAAAAATTGAAAATACACAATGCACATTTTTAAAAGCCTATAAAAGGATAATAATAGGCTTATAAACTAATAAAAAATAGCAACATGACAGTGTAATATAAGTTAAGATGTTTTTTCAACAACCAGAGAAAGACGCTTAACAGATGTGGTTTCAACCAAATATAGATGCTGAAAGTACTGCTTTTAAAGCACGTCTTTTCAACGACCAGAAAAAGACGCTGTATAAACGTGACTTCAACCAAATATAGACGCTGAAAAGACCTCATTTAAATCACGTCTTTTCAAAGACCAGAAAAAGGCGTTGAACAGGCGTCTCAACCAAATATAGATGTTGAGAAGACGGCTTTTATAGGACGTCTTTTCAATGACCAGAAAATGACGTTGGACAGACGTGGTTTCAACAAAACATAGATTCTGAAAAGACCACTTTAATAAGATGTCTTTTCAACGACCTGCAAAGGCTGTCTTTTCAACGACCAGCAAATGACGTTGGACAAGCGTAGCTTAAACCAAATGTAGACACTGAAAAGACAGCTTTCAAAGGACATCTTTTCAACGACCAGCAAATGACGTTGGACAAACGTGGCTTCAACCAAATGTAGATGCTGAAAAGACGGCTTTCAAAGGGACATCTTTTCAATGACCAGCAAAAGATGTTGGACAAACGTGGCTTCAACCAATATAGAGGCTGAAGAGACGGCTTTCAAGGAACGTCTTTTCAACGAACCGAAAAAGCCACTGGACAGATGTGGCTTCAACCAAATGTAGATGCTGAAAAGTCGGCTTTTGAGGGACATCTTTTAAACAAGCAGAAAAAGTTCACTTTTCAACCAAAATGGAATGTTGTATAGATGACATGAGAAGACGTCTTTTCAACGACCAGAAAAAGATGTCATATAAACTTTCACTTTTCAACCAAAATGGAACATTGATTAGAAGGCAAGAAAATGCGTCTTTTCAACTACCAGAAAAGCCGGTCAAAAGTCTTTCAATCAAAATGGAATGTTATTTAGATGTAATGAAAAGACGCCTTTTCAATGTCTTTTCAACCACATTTTGCTGGGGGGGCATACTGCATGATCAAAAGATGGTCCACAGTCTGTGTACCAACTTTGGCTATGATAGGTCAAACCGTTTCCAAGTTATAATGTTTGACCACAAGGGGGCGCTAGAGACTTTCGATTCATGGTTATGCATAGTCAGATCACGGTCTGGAGTCCATATACTAAGTTTGGATAAGCTACGTCAAACCTTTTCCAAGTTATAATATTTGACCACTAGGGGGCGCTAGAGACTTTCGATTCATGGTTATGCCGCATACCATTAGAATCAGGAGATTCCACTGTTTATTTTGCTATGTAGAACTCCACATTGGATTGAAGCACTTGTGAGATATTTCTCCGAAGTAAATAGGCATAGGCCTAATACAAGCGCAGCTTATTAATTGATCCAATTTACACATCTCTTTCAAGCCATGTTACTCGCGAACTGCTCATCCCTCAATCTAGCCAATTTCACCTTATGAGAGCCCTATTTAATGTGCCTCCCCTACGGTATGTACATAGCGCGTAGGCGGGGCTAGAGAAGAAGGGGCGTGTTTTTGACCACATTTTGCGTGAATAGGGTTCTAAGGGCTAATAACAGAGCCCGTTTACGGTTTATGAAAATTTCTCTGCTAATAACTTGTAGTATCATAATTATTGTCATTGCCTGATCTAATATCAAGTTCATCTGCGAAAAAAACGAAGAGTAACATCTTACTCCATTAGGCTTGAAATGATGACAGCCAGTTGGGGAGTATCAGGGATACATCCAAAAAACTCTCAATAACTCCATAAAACGATATCAACCGCTGTTTATTTTGGTATGCTGAACTCCACATTTGATTGAAGCACTAGTGAGACAATTCTACGAAATAAATAGGCATAATACAGATGCAGCTTATTATTTGATCCAACATACACATCTCTTTTAAGCCATGTAAGTCGCGAACCGCTCATTATTAAATCTAGACAATCCCACCTCAAGAGAGCCCTATTAAAGGTGGCTCTCCCCTATGGTATGTACACAGTGCGTAAGTGGGGCTAGAGAAGAAGGGGCGTGTTTTTGACCGCATTTTGCGTAAATACGATTCTAAGGGCTAATAACAGAGCCCGTTTACGGTTTATTAAAATTTCTCAGCTAATAACTTGTAGTATCATAATTGTTGTCATTGCCTGATCTAATATCAAGTTCATCTGCGAAAAAAAATGAAGAGTAACATCTTACTCCATTAGGCTTGAAATGATGTCAGCCAGTTGGGGAATATCAGGGATACATCCAAAAAACTCTCAATAACTCCATAAAACTTTAGCGACTCAGTTTATTAGTACCATTCCACAAATTTTGAATTTGCTTCAGTGTAACAAAACGACAGGGATCTCTGCAACTCTCTTTCGTCACTTTTCCCTACCCCTCAGGACAATCTGATTGGTCTGATACAAGTAAGATCGGGATGCCTTCTTCTCTGCCGAGCCTGGCTAGACTCCTGTAGTGACTAAATGAATTTGCTGCCGCTTGGGGGGGTCCAGATTTCTAGGCTGGAGATGATGGCAAAACACATAGGCTTATTCACAATATCTGGGGTGTGTTGTTTGGGCAATGACCACTAGATGGCAGCAGACACCATATATATTATTTATTTAAGGTGAATGGAGTATGGATCGCTGTAGGCATCCTGTATAAAAATATTTATTTATGTAACTCTAGGTGCAGATCTCATCATAATCACCTTATCTACAAACCTGAGAAATTTCAACTAAATCCTTCACTGTACTATGGTTTTATGACACATTTCCTGTTCCTATGGCAGGATATTTAAATTCATAATATTGCCATTTCCACATATTACAAGATATCAAAAATCCCTTCGCAATTTAATATCAGCAATGTCTTGGCATCATGTACGCCAAGTTTGACATGAAGCAGATGAACCGTCTAGGAGGAGTTTAAAATGTGTCCAAGCTCATATAAGCCCAATTACCTCACTTCCTGTTGGGTGTGGCTAATGCAATGTATATACAAAAGTTGTTCAATTTAGTGAGCCCTACAACCCTACCAAATTTGGTGTGTGTAGCTGAAACTATATGCCGAGTACATGACTCCATGACAAAAGGGGCCCTATGGAGTCATTTGACCACACCCAGGTCCACGCCCCGGTGAGACTTAAGTGTGACATAGTACTAGTGTATGTATAAAATAAAAATGACTTTTCGTCCAGGCCAACTACCTCAAAAAATGCTCTGAAAAAGCCTAAAATAAAACATATATAACCCCAATTACCTCACTTCCTGTTGGGCGTGGCTAATGCAATGTAATTAGGAAGTTGTTTGTCTTGTTAAGCCCTACATACACACCAAATTTGGAGTGTCTAGCTCAAAGTATATGCCAGCTAGGGGACTCCATGCGTTAGGTGGCGCTATGGAGTCCCTGGGCCATGCCTGGGTCCATGGCTCTAGATTTCTCGAGTGTGTCACAGTGGCAGTCTGTGTACCAAATTTCAGGAGTTTTCGTCCATGAGAAGTACCCGAAAAAAGGGCAAAACGGTACAGTCTAAGAAAAAAAATAAAAAAAAAATAATAATAATCCAAGGAAAACCAATAGGGCTTCGCACCGGTCGGTACTCGGGCCCTAAAAACAGTATATCTGAAATAGTGATAAAAGTGCTGCTGTAAACAAAGAACTTCAAGTTCAAGTTCAAGTATTTATTTGTCACATACATAGAAATACTTTCGTAAGTCAATGTAGTGAAATGCATGAGAGAAGAAAGAGAAAGATAGGCAGACTAGGAAGAACAAAAATTAGGCTAAACAAAAGTTAATACAATAAAAGAATAAAATAAAACCATAAAGTCTGTGAAAGTCCATATAATGGAAATTCAATCCACGTTCGCTTGAACACCCCCAGACTGTGGTCAGCGGGATGGAGGAGATGTGACAGGCACAGACGTGCGGCAGCCCTGCTGGATGTTGTTCATCAGCGTAGTGCATGATCCTCAGCTAGGCGGCCGTGCAGTCAGATGATCACTGCGAGTCGATTGGAACCAGCCCCGACCGGAGATCTCCGTGCAAATGGGTGGATGGCCAAACCTGTCAAACCGCCTACACTGGTATCCGCTATCGATAGTATTGTCTACTCCATAGGCCGGGCCACATTCAGCCGCTCTCTCCAGACAATGTAGAGTAGGCTATCCCCCCGTTGGCTCAACAGTACCGCTTGCAACGACCAATTGCGTCCACAACAACCAATTCGTCCGGGTCCATCAGATGGAGTGCATCGGAGTGTATCATTTGAAAACACTCGTCGTGGGCAGAATCCAAACTTCCAAAATAAAATCAACTAATTAAAAGCTTAAATCAAACAAAAAGTAAACAAAAAAAGTAACATAAAAGTAAAACGTCATGACTACCGCAAAGTAATCACAAAGGGGCAAAAGAAAAGTTAAAATAGCAGAAAAGTATGAAAAAAGGGGAACTACGGAGCAGGCAGCCGACCTCGCAGCGCCATCTCCATAGCAAAGAAGGAGGGAATTGTTGTTGCATGTCATCATCTTCCGCTTCTTCATATTCATCACCATAACTTTAATCATATTGGGCTTGATTGATTGTACTGAGTAGACTGTATTTAAGCATTAGTAAAACGGTGGTATATATCTAATGTGAAGCCATGCCAGGGAGCTAGCACTCTGTATATATTTAGAAGCTACAAGTGAAGTAGTTCCACAGCAAGAAGCAAACCATGAGCTGTACTGTTTGTTATACAATAAATAATTTTTGTGTGGCAATTACTTGGCTGAAAGAAAAAAACCTGCATATAAAAGCCATCTAATAAGCTTTGTACTTCATACAAGCCAAAACAGGATTTCATATCTTAAAACATGGAAAAGATGCAGGCTAGCTTACACAAAATGAAAAAATTTGACTGTTCTGAATTCTGATAGACCTAAAGAATGGGAACCAACTTAATGTGCGTTTAGTGTCCTATGACATAGGGGGCTCGGTGAAAATTAATTTTGTCGAATTCTTCGTGGAGACAGTTCTAATAGCCTACATTAGCAATAACTTTCAACTCCTCTTGAATTCGTCATTTGTGACCTTGCACGTCAAAATCAGTCGCTTGGCGCAGGCTTCGTTTCTGAGTAAATTCTAAAAATGGAATGTTTGCACCAAAAAGTCGAATTTCACATTTTAGCATAATTTGACAGTATAAAGCCCACACTTTCAGATTCTAATTCAATTGTGCTGAAATTCAAACCTTAAATGGGTTAAAAACGTGTTTGTTGAGAGGCATGTATTCATTTAGCATTGTACTAACTTAGCTGTCATATCAAAGATTTCTAATGCTAAGGCTTTATAGTAGACTACCACCAGCAAGGCAGGTGAGCATTCGTCATAGATTAGAAGGAAAAAATATTGGTAACACTTTACTTGACGGGTGAGTACATAACACATTCATAGCAGCATTCATAAAATGCTCACAAAGCATTCAAGACATGTTTCATAAGACATGACTCCACTTTCTGTCGATAACCTATCAAAATAAAAGTCCAGTGGTTCTCAAAGCAGCACTGCCATTTATGTTTGTCACCCGATCATGTCACACCTGAATATTTCATGAATATCTTAAGAAGTCTACTTCAAATGTCACTTTACTATACAGGTTGCGAAGTATTCATAATCATTCAAGTTTACCACCGAGAGGTAAACTAGAGCTGACCAGTATTTGTGGACCCTGATGTATCTGATATTACATTTAGGTAACAGATTTATAAATAAATAAATAAAATATGTAAATAAATAAAATATGACAAATGCAGTATCAGATCATGAGCAAGCATCTCATTTAAATGTTTCATAAAAAAAAAAAAAAATCTCACCTTGGGGTAATTATAATATTTTTACAACATGCCCACATTCAAAAGGGTAATGTCTAACTGTTCCGAGGTCATCTCAAAGTACTTTAAACCTACCTCTCATTGTTAAACCAAGATAAGTGATTATGAATACTTCGCAACCTGTCATGTAGTAAAGTGACATTCAAAGCAGACTTCCTAAGATATTCATGAAATATTCAGATGTGACATGATCAGGTGACAAACATAAATGGCAGTGCTGCTTTGAGACCACTGGACTTTTATTTTGAAAGGTTATCGACATTCTAACTTTCACATTTATGAAAGGTTGCATATGAAGGTGGAGTCATGTCTTATGAAACAGTCATGAATGCTTTGTGAGTATTTTATGAAACCTACTATGAATGTGTTATGTACTCACCCGTCAAGTAAAAATATTAATATGAATGTCATAATAATTTATATGAATGTCAAGGGCCTTTCCAATATTTCCAAACAACATTTTTTAACTTGCAAGCTGTTTGGACTCACAAAAATCCCTCTAGATGGAGCCTAGCGTCGAGGTTGCAGACTGATCAAGACGTATCAGTCGAAACATTAGTCAATTTTTTTGCGCAACAGACTAAGACGTACGAGTTTCATGTCCTCCTGTCCTTTCCCTTAAAAGAACCCTAGGGCTGGATGAGAGTAGCTCTGATGCTGGCGAAGAACTAGGATTGATGCGTGGGCGTGCCCTGTTTTATGAAGCAGAAGATAGCTAGTCGGAGACGGGGACAAAATATCCTTGGCCTCAGCTAGTCAGTAAAAAAGTCGGTGAGTGCCTCGCACCAGTTCTAAAATGGGGTATAAGCCAAATGATTAACTGTCCACGCACTGTTCTACTCTCAAGGATATCACTCCAGACAGGAGACATGGCAACCATAAATCCCTTACCGATCAACTGCACCTACACACATCTTAAAGCTAGCATAGCCTCGCTGCATAGCGCAGTCGTCCGTGGTTTGTGGGTAGTTGTAAAAGGTAGTGAAGACGAAACTGTGGCCCAACCAAGGCCAGCAAAAAGTAGCAAAAAGTAGGCCGCGTCATCTGACGAGGTAGCAAATTCTGAGCCCCCATCCAAATGACGTCTACGAATTTTTCTAATTTGTTCTAACCACATCCAACTCAGACGCCTTTTTGCACCACTAAGCTTCTGTGGACTTAGCCTCACTGCTATTGTCTTCGTTGCCGTAGTGGAACCTGAGTGATAAGCTGCAGATGATGTCACGTCTCTGCCTACCTCTGGCTACCTGCCAGATCTTCTTCGCAGAAGTTCGCTATGAAGGTTGGTTACAAATAAAGGGACAGTAACAAAGGCCATGAAGGTGCATAGATCGACTTGAGGCAGAGGCGTGGAGTTAGAAACCGTCGCCCCTTCTTTTGTTGTCTGTCACGTCATTACAGGACTTAAAACACCCGGTTTGAGGATAAATGTTGCACCAGTAGATTGCAGTAGGTAGAAGCAGGTCACGTTGCGAATGAGAATATCCATCGAGACGATCCATCGCTTTCGCTAAACCCCTACAGCCTATTTATTGTCAAACCATTCTGCCGAAGCACAAGAGGGCAGCCGCAAAACATTTTAAAATTTTGACGCTGAATTTGTCTGTCAGCCTGTTAAAAAGTTCCCAGCTAGGATGTCTGAACATTACTTCCACTTTTGAGGCATAGCCTTCATGTTTTCATAATCGCTCTACTAGTCTTTGCCTCGTCACGCACACACATTTCGGCTACATTATCCGTCAAAAGCCCCAGTAAGGATCAGAACGATTTCTTAAATGAACCGCTCATTTTTGCTAGCTAGTCTTGACTTTGCAGTAGACCACCAGTGCTATGAATGAGCTGGGTTTAAGAAAATATAGCCAAATAGCACGTCATAGCTCATGATTTTTTTAAAAGTGTTTCAAACATAGTGATTTTGAATATTTCAAAGAAATGTGGAAATATCATTGAAAGCTGTGTGTCAGCGTGCTTCGTCCTGTGCGCTCAGTTGCGCATGGGACTCATGAGAAATCGACGTGGAGAAAGGCCAGACGGCTCTCACCCAATCCTGTTCTCTTATGATGAGCTCCCGTGTAACCTTATATGTCCACATGAGTGATAAATATAAAGGTAAATAATTAAAACATGTTCCTAGAACATAGCAATATATATGATCCTGAAAGTTAAAGTGTTGATGGTGATGTGTATATAGCCTAATACGGTGTCCTGACACAAGTCAGCTGTATCATGAGCAACAACTTACAGTAATGTTAGGGCTGCTGTGAATGCAAAAAATGCTGATGGGGTGCCTTGATGCCCAAGAAGTACTTTGGACTAAAGCAGCAAAAATAGATATTTTAGATTTTAGTTGCATTTTTGTCATGAAGTGTCCCCGAACATCTACAGTTAGGTTGCATAAGGAAAGAGAGAGGTGGGGGATCCTATCCAGGCTCCACCTGTAATTTAGGGTATCTACTTCTACTGTATGTACTGTAACCAGAAAGAGAATCATTACTAGGTTTTCAAACTTTGGGAGCATAGCCTAATATTGACAAGCTAGAAAAGCACTGAGAGAGAGCGCAGACCTCCCGCCAAGGCAACGTGGACAAAGACACAACATAAATTCCAGATGGTGTGTTCTCTGGATCACTGACTGCACTTGGGTAACCATGTTGGCGGAATATGTAGGATGCCACCGCCTCCAAAGAAAAGGCGTCATGGGTAATGTTGTGGAGTGAGGTGGTAAAAAAATATTGTAAAAGGTAGGAAAAAAGGTAGTAAATGGTAGTAAATTCAGCACCAGGATTCCTGTATACACCTGATAGCTCTACTTCCAAAATACCAAAACACTGACTCTTACCTTTGGTGTTACAGTTATATCCATGTCGTATCCTTTTTTCATGTAAAGTTCACAATTAGGGTGACTGTTCCTGTCATTTGACTGCGCATGTTAGCTCCATCAGTCGATATCAGTTAACTTTGAAGTTTAGACTGGTAGTAGGCAGCAGAATGGTTTGGTCTGACTGTGGCTTTGTCTAATAGGAACCCTTTGTCACATTGAATGACCTTCCTGGATTTTTCTCAGCATTCTTTTTTTTTTATTCTGTAACATTTCTAACACTTTGAAGCCCATATCCTTCGTAGCAATACGTAGT
>JAODXP020007475.1:22500-27500 GCA_027497455.2 Sardinella longiceps | reverse complement strand
TTTCAGAAAAAGTCCCTCTATAAGGGTTCTAGAAGCATTTTTTAGTAAAAGTTGTGAACAGGTCTATTTAACTTAATTAAAGTGTGCTGAATTCATCTAGCCCTGTTCACAAGACGGATTTTGAGTTTTTGACCATCTAATTTGCAAAAACAAAATGGCTGCCGAATTTAGCGATTTTCGCAACTGCATTTTGGCAAGCACTGCTTTTCCATAGAAATAAACACATATGGTTCACATGTTTGCTTATTAATAATAGTTCCTGAGCAAAATATCAATCATACAGGGCAGGAAAAGTATTTAATGATGTAGAAATTACATTTTTAAGCTGCAATAAGCTAATAAACCACCGTTCTTTCTAAAAATATATTTAAAAGTAAAAAAAAAAAAAAGAACTGCTGTAACTTTTAACAAAAGTCTACAGATATGCAAAGCACAAGAAGTAATATTTGAAACATTTTTCATAAGTGTTTAAAGGATTAAAATATTTATTATTCAAATTCCTTAGACCCCCCCAATATATGGACAATTCCACGAAAAAGTCAACCTCACCTTAAAAATTAAAATCTCATCTACATGGACATACAAGTTATTTCAGAAAACTTGCAATACAAAAAAGTATTGTCTCGATGTAAATATTCAACTGAAAAAGTTTCAAAAGGATATCTGTTTGTTAAAATTTTTACCCTATTTAGCCATCATGTACGTCTATGGAGGGGCTTATAAAGGGCATAAGTGGATGATAACATAAACAAAGCTGCAATGCTATCAGGTATTTTCTATTTTTTATATTACTATTTCTGTCGTAACAGGTTAAAATCTACCATTCACAATTGTTTTGTATAGTTTTGGAAGGTTTTTCCAGATGTCACCTCTATAACGTCACGTCCATAACGCCATTTCAAGAAACTTCACAGACTTCACAGCAAAAACTACTCTCCCATAAAAGCCTGTCCATTTTTCATCACGTCCATTACACAAATTGAAAGGCTCATATTCTTATGATCTAAATCATTATATTAATTGTGTTTGCCTATATTCAGCCATGGAGTGTGCATAAGAATATGAACAAAATTGTGAAATACTGCTATGGGCAATTCCAGCGTTATGGACGTGACATTTTCATGCATTATTGATGAACAAAAGGCCACATAACCTCCGCAAACCTAGCAGTATTGCGCTAGCTGAGCTGTTCTTGTTGTACCATTAATTGTTTCTGGCATCAGATCCAGTTCACAAAAAAGGAAGGAACAGATTTTCACGTAATGTTCCTGAATGTCGCAAACGCCTTTGGCTCAGTCCCTCACAAACTCCTGTGGACGGCCTTCGACTACTTCAGAGTCCCAACAACTCTCACAGCCCTTGTCTAATTCCAGGACGTCCAACTCTGCGTGACAACAGCAGACTACACAACAGCTTGGAAATACCTGGAAGTGGGAATTATGGCTGGCTGCGGCGCCATCTCCCCGCTGACCTTCACCCTGGCCATGGAGGTCATTCAGGCCTCTAGAATGGACGGTAGGCGGACAGCTAATAAAACCTAAGCTGAGGCTGCCACTGGTCAGAGCCTACATGGATGACCTCACAACTCTCACCACAACCAAGGTTTGTACTGTACATCTTTTAAAAAAGCTCCAGGAAAACATTGGGCGGGCTTGCATGAAGATCAACCCGAGCAAGTCCAGAAGCTTCTCCATCATCAAGGGGAAGCTGGAAGACCACCGCTTCCACATTGGCAAGGAACCCATCCAAAATGTCTCAGTGAAAAGCCTAGGTCGTTGGTATGATGCCTCCCTGAAGGACAAAGAGCAAGTAGAGCAGCTCAGGAAAGAAGTAGCCCATGGCCTGGAGAACATCGACAGAACCTTGCTTTCTGGCAAGTGAAAGCTCTGCTGCATGCGGTATGGACTACTTCCACATCTGCTATGGCCACGTACCCTCTATGAAGTGCCGCTGACAAAGTTGGAGAGGCTGGAGAGGTTGGTCAGCTCATATAAGGAAGTAGCTTGGCCTTCATAGGTGCCTTAGCAGTATTGGACTTTATGGCAAAGGGATGTCACAACTGCCCATTTCCAGTCTGACAGAGTACAAGTGTGCCAAAGTTAGGCTGGAGATGATGCTACTGGATTCGAGTGATCCAGTTGTAGCCCCAACTGCCCCCATCCTGGTGTCTGGGAGGACGTGGACCCCATCTGCTGCAACTGAGCAGGCAAAGGCAGCACTCAGACACAAGGACATCCTGGGCCGAGTGCAGGAGGGTAGGAGTGGCCTTGGACTTGGGGCCAGCATACCAGTGTGGAGCAAGGTCTCTTCGTTCCAAAGCCGCAAGCTGGTGGTCCATGAGGTACATCAGGATGAGAAAGCGGGAAGATGCGCCAAAGCAGTGGAGCAGGCAATGCAGGGGCAGTGGATGCCATAGGAAGGAGTGGAAAAGAGGAAGATCTCCTGGAAAGAGCTGTGGGAGATTCAGGCCAGTGACAGCTAACACCATTTTTTCAGGAGGGTGAGGGCCAAGCCAATTGGAGGATGAGGGCCAAGCCAATCACTATAACATCAGACAATGGTCAACTAGACAGAGCACGATACTGGAAGCTGCTGGTAGACTAGGACAATAAACTCTGTTTTCCACTGGAAATCACAGCCACCAACCTGCGACCGGACCTTGTTCTGTGGTCAGCTGCTACCAAGCTTGTCTACATCATCAAGTTCACCGTTCCCTGGGAGAGCGCAGTGGAGGAGGCATATGGGCGGAAAAGACTGAGGCAATGGACAACAACAAGGCTGGAATGTGAAGGTATGCCCAGTGGAAGTAGGCTGCAGAGGATTTGTAGCCACCTCAACATCCAGGCTACTCAGGGAAATGGGATTGCGAGGGAAGGCCCATCGGCAGGCTGCCAAAGACCTCTCTGTGGCTGCTGAAAAGGGAATCGAGTGGCTGTGGATAAAGAGAAAAGACTCAGTCTGGGCCTTCAAGTGATGTGATGGCGCCTTGGGATTGAAATTGGGGCGCTGGACTCACTGCTGAATAGGGTTGGGTATCGAGACCCAATTAAAATTCAGAACCGGTTCAAAATTAACAATTCCATCGATATTGTACGTCTCCAAACGTTGTCAATTCTCTTATCAATTCTTTAGTTTCTCTTTTTTCATATTTAAAGTTACAGAAAACGTTTTTCAATGACTGTTAGCATTATTAGCATAATACTAGCATTTAAAAAAATATATATATATTAGCTACCATCCTTGATCTATTACTCAAGGAAATGTACAAGAAACTTTCATGTAAATAATGTCCATTTATTTCCATGAAATAATTCCATGGTAAAATATAGAGCGGAAAATATCAAATTTTGTTAGCGATATAGCTGTATTAGACTATGCCTGGTAAATCAGTAATTGAAAAAACAAACAAAGCAACAAGCAGGCTTACTGTTAATGATATCATCTGAATACAGAGTACTCCTAAATCATTTTAATAACTTCTCTTGAGTATTTAAACATAGGTTCTAGCATCTTAATAGAAAATATTAAATAACGATTAGCATAATTAGCATAATGCTAGCTTTTTGGATTTTATTTTGTAAATATCATCTTGTACCTTTGATTTAATACTTAAGAAACATAGAGGGAAACAAACATGTCATAAATGTGCATTTGTTTGCATGGAATAGCAGTGCTTGCTAAAACACAGTGCTAAAAATCGCTAAATTCGGCAGCCATTTTGTTTTTGCAAATTAGATAGTCAAAACCTCAAAATTCAGCTTGTGAACAGGGCTAGTTGAATTCAGCACACCTTAATTAGGTTAAATAGACCTGTTCACAACTTTTACTAAAAAATGCTTCTAGGATGCACATTTATCAAAAATGCCTCTAGACTACTGTCGAAATGGCCACTAATAATAAAAATCTAAAGCTACTAATGTGTCTGCTAGCGGGATGTTTACTGATGCACACCTATAACTTAGCATTATTTTATTTATTAATGTGGCTTAAAGAACGCAATGGCCTTTTCTTTTGTCTATGCCAAAGAGTAGATTTAATTCTGTATAGAATCTCTATAGCAGAACACACACACACACACACACACACACACACACACACACACACACTCACTTGGAAAAGGGAATATTGAGAGAGTGGCATAGACAGACAGACTGAACAGTCTCTCTCTCTCTCTCTCTCTCTCTCTCTCTCTCTCTCTCTCTCTCTCTCTCTCTCTCTCTCTCTCTCTCACACACACACACACACACACACACACAGTGGGCAGTGGGTACCTCCTGGCAGGCCAAGTGGAGCCCCAGTGCCTGAGTGCCTGATTTAGAGCCGCTGGGGAAAGCCAATATGGCGGCCATTAATTCAGCCCATAGCCAGTAGCTAAGCCATCAAACTGCCTGTTGGACTCTTTAACATTCACACAGTTTATATTCACTACAGGCACACACACACAGACCTTAGACTGGGTCAGTCTGGGTTAGACTGGATTCATTCATTTAGCCCAAAGCAAGCAGCCATCAAACTGCCTGTTTGACTTTAACATTCACACTGTTTCTATTCACTATAGACACACACTGGGTTAGAGTAGAGAAGAGAGGAGAGGAGAGGAGAGGAGAGGAATGAGAGGAGGGGAGGAATGGTGGGAGGAGAGGAGAAGAGGAGAGGAATGATGAGGGGAGGGGAGGAGAAGAAGAGAGTATTGAGAGGAGAGGAGAGGAGGAATGATGAGAGGGGAGGAAAGAAAATCACACATACACCACACACACACACACACACACACACACACACACACACACACACACACACACACACACACACACACACAGTAGCAGTAAGACCAGTGTGTGAGGCCCATGTGAGTCCTCTAGTCGTGGTGACAGTCCTGCTCCCTGGCCGATTCCCTCTTTACGACCCTCTTCCTCCTCCTCCTCCTCCTCCTCTTCTCACCTCTTATCTCTTCTCCACTCTACTCATCTCTACTCTACTCTACCCTACTCTACTCTACTCAT
>JAODXP020007475.1:0-7500 GCA_027497455.2 Sardinella longiceps | reverse complement strand
AACAAGCACATTGTTTGAATTCTTGTGTAAATTGTAATTGAACGGTGTCAATATCGCCACGGACGATGCACAAATAGCACTTAAAAAGACTTTATTTTAAACACGAATTACTCACTGCGTCTGCGCCAACGTCCGCCACATTGCTATGACAGAGGGAATATACAAAAGGTAAGCGTCCATCATGCTGCTTCGAACAACACGATTCGCTCTTTTCATTGCGAGGCAGGACTTCCAGTTTCTGAAGGCAGCCATCTTCGCGTAACAAACTTTTCCCATGCATTTCAATGAGGCAAGACAGTCACGTGTCTCCTCCTATAATAAAGTCTCTGGCTCAGGTGTATGGGGTTAAATATGTCTCAAAAATATTGGTAAATGCACAGAAGGTTATCTATAAATAGACAATGATTTGCAAATGTGTTCAGATATCCACAAATGCAAATTTCATATTTGTAACTTGTAAGTCTGTCTTCACAAATAATGTTGTATTTGCAAATATTAAAAAAATATTTGTAAAAAAAAAAACTTCCACTTGTAAAACTGAAAATTACATTTGTAAAAAAAAAAATTACATTTGTAAAACTGAAAATTATATTTGTAAAAAAAAAATACATTTGTAAAACTGAAAATTATATTTGTGAATTCTATTTCCGCATTTGTGGATCGCCAGATACACGCATTCAACTCTTTCCGCTGTGACGTATTTTTGAGACAAACGTTCCGCGGAATCCACACAGATCCACAAACAAATGCAGACTGATTTGCAAATACGCACACACAAGATCACGACGTCCACTAGGTGGCAGTGTTTTCCCATTGATGGCAGAGCCGTATATGATTGATGGCAGAGGGCTCTGTTTGACGGAGAAGACCAACATTTCCGAAGAAACGAAGATAGATAGTTATTGTACATTTGCAGTGAATGGAGGCGTCTGATGGATGGGTATGTATTGTCAATATTTTATAGTATTACCATGATGTGTTGTACAAAATGTTGACGGGTGTTTTACCAGAGCTGGTTGCGAATAGCGATTGCTTCATGTGTAGGCTAGCCTAGTCCTTGCTGGTTGTGTCTTTTCAGAGCCGTTTGTAGCAAAGATATTTTATTGCCCATTGGAACCCTGTCTGGCTGTAGCCTTAAAAAGTCATGCCTGTTATGATGAACGATTTATTAGAGGCAATCAATGTGTCTGTCACATACAGTAAGTGTAGCGAGCGGAGAGCAGAGGGAGCGGTCGCCCACCCCATCTTGCTGAATTGTTGTAATTGACGATGCTTGTACCGGGGGTAAATACAATGCAACTAAAGATGCCGGTCTTTATGCTGGTTCATAGAGTGCGCTCACAATGCCTTTTTACAAATTAAATAGCCCCCAACAGGCATTCTCCCTCTCACGCAGCACTGTTATTTACAACTGATGCTATAGCTGGTAGCCTATGAGTTGACTGAAGTAGCATGCTCGCATGTAGGCTAACGTTACAGAAAATCAAGCCCCTGTGTGCATTACCGCGACAAGTCCCCGAAAAGTTTTTAATCTAAATAGGTATTTGTTATAGCTGCAACACTCTAATACGCCTTACTGTAATAACGCGTTTCTGACATTATCTGTGAGGTCTGATTTGTACTACAAGTTCTGTTCCAACACACCCTGCTCTCCCATCTATTCAATCATGAGAATAAAAAGTCTGAGGTCCCACCATTATCACTATTCTACGCAGTAACATTGAGGAGGCAAAAGGAAAATGGACATTCAGCCAAATTGTGAACACAATAATGTAAACATATATGTAACCTAGGTAGCGTTTCTCATTCTAGATATGTTTCTTCCTTTTTAAGCTTAAGGACATGAACATTCCTGAGATAGACTGGGAGGAGAGTGGGGAGGTCCAGAGCCAGGCTGGAGCTGGAGAGCCCTCTCACTCCTGAACAACTGGAGACACTGATGAACCTCATTGATCCTAGTCGGAGTCCCATGGTGCTGACATTTATCTGACAACTGTACAGTATGTTTGCGGGCAACTTGCTGGAATAATGTTGAAATGTCACATCACATTAAATATACCTTAAATAAATATACCAATAACTTTATGATACAATAGTTTGTACATTCTTAATTGTTTTTGTTTTATTGAGTGTGAAAGACAAGTACTTGTAGATCATTTCCTCTCACAACCATTTCCTCTCACTGTGTCTTTGAAGACAATTCATCCAATTTATAAATTGCTACAAAACAGAAACAAACAAACAAAAAAAGACCAACACAACACAGAGTATAGGCTGCTGAGTGACAGAACAACCAGCGTTGCTGTATATCACTGGCAGGGAAAAAGTGAGACGTGAGTGGAGTGTTGAAGGAGTAACCTTTCCAGATGTATTTAGGCTTATTTTAATCAACTTGTCTGAGAGTGCATTGTGTAGTATCTAGTATGAATACGCTGAAGGTCTAACACAGTTTAACAAAGCTTTGGGTTCACTGTTGTGCCTAAATACATTCATACCGATGTAAACCCGCCCCAGAAGACCGTCCCCAGACCATGGATACGGATGAACATCCGTATTATGGGCGGGCTATGTCAGGCTATGATTCCTGGGCAGAAAAGACACTGAATAAATGTGTGAAACATCTAATACTTCATACAGGTATGTCAACTACAGTATGATTTAAACTGAAACCAACATTCAAAGTTATACTAAGCCAAAGCCACTCTCCACAGACTCAACACAAACCATGAGATCACATTTTAGGGCAGATTGGCTAGCGTAGTGATCTGGAATCCGTAGGTGCTCATTAGCAAGTGTTTGCAGTTGGTAGGTGGTTTCTTCACAATTTCCAAGTTCAGTTTATTTGGTGGTACCTCCTAACCTGGCATGCCCTCCCAGTGACGTAACATCTTCGGAATTGCTGTCGCTGGTCTGGCCAGCTGCTGATCGGGCAGGATTTCTGAATTCCCCTAGACGGGGGAACTGCCCCCTCTTGGTCGAGAACCAATCAACTTTGAGCAGCTCCAACGGCTCTCAGTCCTGTTCAAGCAATTCCCTTGGCGTCACATACATCAGAGGAAAGAGTGGTGACGTGATTGGTTTTGCTTCGGCACAGCATTTTCTAACATCGACCAGTAGCAAACCGAGGCATTTCAGGGAGGCGGATCAACCATGCGTTTTGAGAAACTTTGTTATACGGGCTCTTGGTCAGACCAAAGTCTGGTAGAGATTTGAAAGTCGATGGCAATCAGGCTAGGTACCTTCCAACCAGTCCAGAACTTCCTGGGGATGCCATGAAAAAGAGAAGTTTATTTCATTGTGTGTGTGTGTATATATACATAATATACTTTGCATACAACCACTGGGGTTTACAGAATCAAGTTTGGGATCACAGAGAAAAAGTTCTGTTTTTCAAACCCAAAACTAAATGAATTTGATTTTTTTTATATAGAAAATTAAGTGTTGATAATACTGTGAGTACAGTTATAAACATTTAAAAAGATACATTTTACAGGGTTCCTACAGGTTTCTTGAAGTCAAATTCAAGACTTGTAAAGACCATTAATGTAAAAACTTAACACCTACTTCACAGACATACGGCAAAGAAAAACCTGACGATCCATTCCAGTTGTGGTCATAGCTGCCGGAGTTGTACTTGGTTTAAACACCCTGGTGATGGAAGATGTTTGATCATTCCCTTTGATAGAAGTGATGTGCTTGGATGACAGTACGTGGTACACACCAACCAGCGCACAGGCTTTGCCAATACATTGCAAATATCACATTTTTCCTTTGTAACTGGCATTGGTTTTATGGATTTCTAATGAGGGTAGAGAAGCATGTACCTTCACCATGACAAGCCACTACAAAAGAACAATTGAGTACAGACACTTTGATGCTTCATAAAACTAAACAAAACACACCATATAGCCAGTTTGTAAGGCTGCCTTTCTAGTATTTTTTCCCCTGAGATTGAGTCAGGCCTTGCGCATGAACTTTCAGGTAAGACTGAATGGGTTTAAACAATTTCAGACGCTGAGGAGTATTTGAACTGCACTTTATGTGGAACTAACTTACCATTTTCAACAAATGTGCGAATGTGGTGTCAGTTGGAATCTCGTCATGAGTCATCACTGTCATAGGCTTCTTTGGACTGGGGCCATCGGATGGATTGAAGAATGGCCTGAAATTAAAACACACACACACACACACACATTGCTCATGTACAACTGTTATGTACAAAGCAGACTCCTAATCTAAAGATTCTACACTCATTGCCTGATGCTTTGTAAAAGAGCCAGTGCCCCTGTAAAGCCTTCAGTTTAACAAAATCTTTTTCCAGCACTGACACAATCTAGAGAGAAAACATAATAAAACTGTAAGCAAACTGACTGGCACTGGCACAACAATGAACTTGTTGTAAAAATAATTAGTAATTAAAAATGAAAACCTCTGAATGCTCACTGTCCTCAAAATACAATTTTCCACCCTAGCTCCAGCTCTTCGCCCCCTTTGGTGTGACAGTGGAGGGCTCAAGTAGAACACAGACTTTAAGGCGTAGAACTAAGAAACCTTCCCTTTCCCCGCTTTGCTTATCGTGGCTGGAACATGCCAGGAAACTGACTAGAAGGTCAGAAAGTATAACCCATATATTGCCTATCACTTCATAAAGAAATGCCAGTTGTAACATGAATTTGAAATGGAAAAAAACTTATACAGCAATCAATTTTAATTAATTTAATATACAATTCAATATGCAGAATGCCAAATGCAAAATCTCCCTTCTATTTAATTCCCTCTTTAAGGAAGACGGTTTGGGCAGATCAGTGTCTCATGGGCTCAACACAACTGCCTGGGACCCAATGAAGTATCCCTACAGTCTGTGGTCTAGTCAAGGATAACAAATTGTCCACGGCGAAATAATATGGTAGCATAAGTGGCCTACAGGATATTGTCTGACCGTATTAGATGGCAGGCAAAGCATACATTGTCGAGCTGTCAATGGACGAGTCAGGGGTTAGTCAATAGTAGGATTGGGTTTAGAGATTTCAAAGTTTAGTTAGAGTATTGTGGCTTACCTCTTTACAGACTGATTCACTTGTGTAGCCAGGGTAGGCGTAGCAGTGTGAGAGGTGGTAGGAGTGATGGAGGTGAAGGGGGTGTTTGGGTGGAGTTGTTGGGCTTGCTGTTAGAGAAGTCGGTGGCCCTGGCTCAATCATTCTCTGCAATTAAAAGAATTATTACATTATCTCATGACAATAATATTCACAATGACATAATTTTATATGATGAGGCAGGATGTGTGTCTGTACCATAGTATTGATTACAACCAGTTAAATTTAAACAATTATGCAGCCTAATACAACAGGAAATTTGACCAGAGATTTAATTTGTTGACAGACAACGGACAACATTACTGAAATCATTTTAAGTGGACAGAGCAAAAGTAGGCCCAACTCAACCCCTTCTCTTCATGTTATGATATGGTGAATTACAAGTTGATGGCAAGCTGTCTGGTACAGGCCACAATGCTAGAATGTTTTTTTGACTGATGAAGCATAATAGGGCATGGAAACAACACACAGCACAGTATGGCACCATTAAAGCAAGGCAGAATGTAGCCTAGAACTAGTAGTAAATAAAAACATACTCTATGTTATCAGCAATTGTTTCAACGTTTGCCATCATGAAATTTCATCACTGACTAACAAAAATGTACATCATGAAATGTATTACTAGCATCCCATTGCTGATTTAAGCATTAGAATTCTACGCTTTTTCAAAGAGCATTGACAGGCAACCTAGTGGGAATTATAACAATACGCCTATTTTACCCTTACACCTCTCGGGAATCCCAATACCAGGACTTCGAATTGGGATTTGCAATTATTTATTTACCCCCATTATGTTCGTGTAACACGCACAAATGTTCGATTAGGTATTAGGCTATGTTATTGTCAACGAATATAGTGTCCCACAAGTCAATATTGACTGATATCAGTGTGCTAGCGCGGCTAATCGTTAGCCAGTTGTTAGCATTGAGCTAGGTCATGGTAATATGTAAACCTACAGTGTTCTACCAGCAACGATACCACTAGTAAACAGTATTAAACACAATCGGAGACGAAGTAGACAGAAACTATGGCCCACGGAAACTTGAATCAAATAATATATTTTTGAAGTAAGGAAGTCATGCATGCCGCCATGATGTTGCCATCAGATTGTGCTTCAGTTCTCAGTTCTCAGTTCTGCTAGCTCTCACTTGGCTAGGCTACGATCTATTAGGTTTGGGGAATAAACATGCTGAATAAAGTTCGCTTTGACTTACTAACTTTGAATACTAACGTTACATTGAGTGTTAACATGGGCAGTTGCCTAAATATTGTGACTATTTCTTTTACCTCAGACAAGGTGTGCTTTCACCTATGTTCTTATCTCAGGCAACCACACAATGCATAGGCTAATCATTTGTGATTAACTAACTAACGTTAACCATCAACTAGCTAGCGTCAACTGGTATGACAACTGACTTTATCGATCCAAATTCGACAGGAAAGAGCCAGAGTTGAAGTGGAACAGATAAACCAATTAAATCCATTCTTAATTTAGAACAAGAGTTGTTTGTACTTACCGTTGATTCTGGTGACGGCTCTCCTCCTCGTCCTTCCATGGTGGTCTCACTGTAAAAGCGCCAGTAGATAGGCCGTGTAATCAATGGAACAACACTGCCACCTAGTGGACGTCGTGATCTTGTGTGTGCGTATTTGCAAATCAGCCTGCATTTGTTTGTGGATCTGTGTGGATTCCGCGGAACGTTTGTCTCAAAAATACGTCACAGCGGAAAGAGTTGAATGCGTGTATCTGGCGATCCACAAATGCGGAAATAGAATTCACAAATATAATTTTCAGTTTTACAAATGTATTTTTTTTTTACAAATATAATTTTCAGTTTTACAAATGTATTTTTTTTTTTACAAATGTAATTTTCAGTTATACAATGGATTTTTTTTTTTACAAATATTTTTTTTAATATTTGCCAATACAACATTATTTGTGAAGACAGACTTACAAGTTACAAATATGAAATTTGCATTTGTGGATATCTGAACACATTTGCAAATCATTGTCTATTTGTAGATAACCTTCTGTGCATTTACCAATATTTTTGAGTCATATTTAGCCCCATACAGGTGAGTATGAATCAACTGCAGGGACGTAGATAGGAGACAGATTACTTATAATCTCTCAGATTACTAATCTACATCTCGTGTTAGATTACTGTTATAATCTCAGGTTAGATTACTAATTTATATCTCATGTTAGATTACTAATATAATCTCAGGTTAGATTACTAATATACATCTCAGTTCAGTCTGGGCTATCTGAGTGTGTGTGCGTGTGTGTGTGTGTGTGTGTGTGTGTGTGTGTGTGTGTGTGTGTGTGTGTGTGTGTGTGTATGTATGTATGTGTTTGTGTGTGTGTGTGTGTGTGTGTGTGTTTGTAGGCCTATGCTGTGTGTGT